>WBND01000483.1:386183-404332 GCA_013398595.1 Tychaedon coryphoeus
AGCAACAATTTTTCAATACTGCATCACTAACTACATGTACCCTCTACACTAAGAGCTCAGAGAATTAGACTGAACCTAAATTAAGGATTTCATTAAGTATCCTCTCTAACTTGTTGCATGTGTATTTTAACCATAGCACTGACTACTTAAGACTGACAGTTTCAGCAACACTGGAGTCTCCTTGAAAATACTGACACCTTCAGTGAAGTACTGGAAATTAAATAAATACAGTATACTACAGTGAGAATTTCTCTGCTTTAACCCATATATGCCTGCAGTAAAGCAAGCACAGACTCAGAATAACAGACTACTGTTTTGAGATCACTGAAGAATAAAGAGATGTTAAGAAAACAGGAGGAAGTCCAAAAGCTGAAATCACAAGAAAGATTAATGGATTAAGTACAGTTTGTTAAGCTAAAATGTCATGGCAGGACTCAAAATTCTGATTAAACTGGCATTCTCCTTTCACAAAATTAAGAAAAAATGCACATTAACCATTAATACACTAAACATGAGAACCTCTTCATGTGTGCAGTCTTGTGGCAGCCCCTGGAAGTAGACAACCCACTCTGCTGGGTCAGACTTGCTCCCCCTGTAGTATTTATCACAAGTGCTGCCATTCTCAGCACCCATGCTGAAGGGAAACCTCCTTCCACAGACATGAGGATATGGCACATAAACTGCAGGAATCCAGTTATCCCAGAGGGTCCTCTCCTACAGCAAACAGGAGAGCTCAGTTTTGGGGAGCACAAATACAGAACTATTTAAATAAATGAAGCAGCTTTTTCTACCACCTCTTCCGTGTAGGAATTCAGTGAAAAATGCACTAGGTTACTTATTGAGGTTTTCCTCCTTTAGGATAACCCCCTCGGGCTTGCTTTTGCAATAGCAAGAAATTTGAGCTTGATGAAGGGCAGAGCTGGCTGCAGTCAAATGGAATCCACATGCTTGTGCAACATGAAAAGGCAGAATAATAGAAAGAAGTTACTACATGTCATGACTGTAGAGTTTCCAGCCCAACTTCCTCCCAATTTTCCTTACTGTCTGTCTCATTCTCATTCACATCACAACTCTCTAAAAAATAAATAAAACCAGCTGGGCTTCTTTCTGCAGCATTATATCCAGGAAAGTATAGCTAAACCCAGTGTTCAAGTTACACAAATTTAGATCAGCTCAGGATGAGGTCCATAAAACTTCTGAAGTAACTCACCAGTATCATAAAAGCTCAAAACCACTGGCCAAGCCAAAAGGTCTTAAAACACTGGGAAGCAGCTGAAGCTGGCAAAACTATAAGCAATTGAAAACAGACATGGTAACAGAAAGTGTTAAGAAACTTTAGCTATAGACATTGCTGCCAACTCCAGCTATAAATCAGACAAGTAAAATGGGAGGGAAACTTTAACAGTCTGTTCAGAGCTTTTTAGAGTAAGAGTATGTCTGTTTATGTACTTTTCTACAGTGCTAGAAAAATATGGTAATTCAAATGGAAATACTACATTTTGCTTTAGACTCAGGAAATTAGGGATCTTCAGAATTTAGAGTAAAAGAAAAAAATCACAGAACTAAAGATCTCCTTTCAATTTTCAGTGTTCTCTGAGGTTGTGTTAAAGTTCCAAAGTTTGAAACAAACTATATCTCCTATCCAGGCTTGTTAAAAGTGTCAACAAGGCATGCTCACCTTGGTCTAGAATACCAAAAATTTTCTTAATTAATTTAATTCAAATTATCAAGCCTACTCCTTCAAGAATAGGTTGGTATTTTGTGCAGAGCTAAGGAATAGCTTTTGAGTGTCACAGGGTTAAGAGTTAGAATGAGCAAGACCCCTCCTAATTTTGGTCTTTGTCATTAACCTTCCTCAGATCTGGTCCAGAATTTTCTTCTTTCCATCTTAAAACACCTGACAAACTAATACTGCTTACCTCTTTCAGTGTTTTATATCTGAGATACATTCACTCATCACAGAAGTGCTGTCGTTCCTCACCTTGCAGGTGAGGAACAAAGGTGATTTACCCTGCTTCCTCAGCAAATCAATAGATAGGAGTGAAGAGATGGACCAAAATAATCCAAGCAAGGGACACACAAATGCCCTCCCTCTGCTGAGCTCCTCCCCACCTGAGTGGCACCACTCTCTGCTCCATTCCCAAAGCATCCTGCCCTTCACAGGGCTGCCCTCACTTTATCCCTACTGCTGCTGGCACCCCACCCTACTCCTAGATTTTTGACTTTTCATAATGCCAGCCCTAGATAACCACTGGGAATGGCACTTCAGCAATGACAAACTTTCATCCACAGCCATCAGCCTTGAGCTTCTCCAACAGCCAGAGCCAGGAGGAGAAAACCTGAGGATGACAAGAGAGAGTGGAAAGAAAGTGAAAGAGGAGAGCAGAAGCCTTGTAGTTCACTTCTTAGTACTAGTGATTCAATGATTAAGAATTATATACAACTTTGTTACATGAAAATAAGAGGTATTTCTAAAATTTAATTTACCCTCAGCTAGGACTTCTACCATTAAGGCATTTATTGAAAATATAAAAAGAAAGGGGCTGTAGAAAAACACATGCAGCTAAGTTTTTATGAACTGCTTTACTCATTTTCATTAATGACTTAATAATAATAATATTTATTCTCCCCCAGATGGCTTGATAATAAAATGCAGTATTAGTTTTAAATATTTCCAGATTATCCTAAAGATTTTTTTCTGTAAAATCTGAAGTAAGTCTGTCACTGACCTTGACAGGAGATTTAAGTCAACTAAGCCTTTTAATAATTTTTCAAATTCTTATTTTACTTCTCCTTCAGTATATCTCTGTGATTGATTGGATGGCTAAATGCAAAGTAAAACTCTGCAGTCTACCTATTTATTTCAGCCAGCTTCTCCCACACACCTGTTACTTGGAAAGATTCTTGCATACCCTTTTAAGAATCCAGTGTTTCTTGCTCAAAACTACTGAAAATACAAAACATTTGAGCAACTCTTGTTTACTGTAGTATGCACCCAGGACAGTAAATAAATAAATGGTGGTTCAATGTTTCTTGGACGTGTTTGAGTTTCTACTGGATGCATTTCAGTGAATTCAAGAATACACTGACATACAGACACTAATTTTGGGTTTGTTCAACAAACACATGTACTCTCTTACATGAAAAGTACTACTATAAGGGACAATTTCACTTTGATTTAATCAGAAATACAGGATTTTTCTATAGACCTGAAAAACCAAAAATTACTCCCATTCACTTTGAAATTAATCAGATGGCACAGTACAGAACCCATTAATCCAGGAGACTAGTTTAAAAAAATTAGTATCTCTATTAGAACACATGGGATTAGCTAGAATAGGTATTTTTAGTGATGAACTGTGAGACTAAATTACAATAAGAACAGAAACATTGCAAGAGTGTACACTAATTTTATATCGAAAGACTGTTTAAGAGTCAATGTGGAACAAAACTTTCCATGCTTTGATTGACAGTAAAAGACGTGAAGTCAGGTATTCAGGAATGAGAATATATAGAGTAAAAGAGCTCTGAATGTGTTTTTAATTTTTTTTCTGCCAGTGATACAAATTAAGCAGTTAAATGAGAAAAATAACAGTGCAATAACAATCTGTATTGTTTTCTTTAATTTCGAGCTTGGCAATGTTTTAACAAGCAGGAAAGGAGAACCACTGGACCAGAATGTCTTTAAACAATCAACTTGATCAAGGTCAGCGTGCTCAGCATTTGCCAGGGCTGAAAGGAATTCAGATACTGAATAACACTACTTTCCTTCCTAAATTATACTCCCCAGCATAATGTGGTAGGAAAACACAAGGCAAGGTGATACTAAACATGAATTAATAGATCATAACTTATTAATTTACCACCTATTATTGATCGGGCAGTTGGCTCTAACCCAGTAGTGACATATGTGTGTTTAGATATCCATGCCCACCTCCTGTATTTCCTTACACATCCCAGCTCCAGCTCTGTGTGACAGCCACTCTCTCCTGGCACATGAATCCAGGCTCACACTTGGGAAAGGGTGGAAGGTAATGCAAAGGAGCAATAGAAAGAAAAAAGGGTCTAAAAACTATACTTAAAAAAATATATTTATTAGTATGCCTTGCTTTTCTTTCTTAAATAACCAGCTGCTTCTCTAGCAAGTATTATCAAACATGCTTTTGACTTGGTTAAATATCCTCCTTCTGTGCAAGAATGATTAGACTAATAGAATCCCATTATAGTTATTATTTACAGAGCACATGGGAACAGCTTAGCAAAAGTTCAGGTTGAACAAAGCTCAAAAGATGACTACTTTTGGCACTTGTCTTGTTTGCAGAAGAAACAATATCTAAGGAAGTGAAGTTAATGAAAGGAGTCTGTTTAATCAGCATAAAATAAACAGCTAAAAGCAGGTTGCACAGGGAGAAGCAATAAAAGAACAAATGACTCGCTATGGTATTGTTTTCTTTTCAAGCTTTGCTCACAATAGAAGGTTTTCAACAACTGTACTTAAATACAGTGGCTTCAACACTGAATTCCATAAGGAAGGAAAGAAAAGTTTCCAGTCTCTTTCACTACGGTGCTCACGAACCACCCTGGATCTTCCATAAGCCTCCTGACATGCTCGTCTTGTAAAAGAATAAAATTGATAAAAAAGAGCACAGTTTGTACACCAGATGCAAATTAAAAAAGTAATGGGGCATAAAGACTAAGTTTTGACTGAAAAGCTGTATTCTCTGAACAAAAAAGCTCCTTTTAACACTATATGTGTAGACTGAAGAGCACACATTCAGTTTGGGAATGTGCTGTTCTGCTGGAAATCTTTATATGATTGAATGCTTTTAACTCAGTGAGAGTCACAAAAATGAAACCCGAGATTTTCTCCCAATAGTAAACAGTGATGATGCTATTTTTGATCTTAAGCTGCTACTAGAACTAGACAGAAATAATGCATATAACTGTCTTTGGAATAATAAATACAAAACCCCAAACCAAAACAACAAACAATGACAAAGCCAAACTCCTTTTCCCTTTCAGCAGCCTTTCTTTTTAAAAGAATTAAAAGCAATCTGAAACGTTATTAAATCACCAGAAGCAGAGACCTGTACAATTCCAGTTTTAAACAAAACTGTCTTGAACAAGTTGCCTTATTAAGATAACAAGTCTTCAAATGCAACTCTTCCTGGGAAATTAGATTGAATTGTATTTCCATCACTAAAATAAAAGTGCACCATACAAACATCACTTTCTATGTCTGCTGAACTCTCTCTGGAGGCATCCCATGCAGCAGTCAGCAGAATCAGCTGAAGTATCCAACTGAGCTAAAACAACGTGATACATATTAATTTGTTCTCTGACTGCTATAATCACGTAAAAATCTCAATAGCCTCTGGTTCTGCAACCTGGAACAACAGTTCCATACTACAAATATGTGTCTAGAGTGCGTTTCTTCATACAGGAAGACATATTTCTGCAGAATATCTTGTGTTTCAATTTCTAAGCTTTCAAGTACAGTGAAACTGGTTTCAATGGCAATTTGTCAGATAGGCAAGTAGAAAATGTAGGTTATTTTTTTTTCACAAAAAAGTGTCCAGCAAGGTTTTGAGTAAGGAGTAGAGCCAAGGATGAAGACCATGCTGATCTTTAAGAGAGATGAATAAAGTCACATGCCACACAATACCTCAATGGAAAACAGTGCAGGTAAAGCCTCTGAGCTTTTCAGCTCATTTTCTCTCACACAGCAAGGAACAAGAGAACAGAGTGGGAAGCTGAGACCAGTTGAAAGAGAACTTATTCACCATGAAAAGAGACCAAGAGAATCACTGCCCAGACTGAGAATTCACTCAAGAGACTCAGAGATAAAGTTTTTTCCCTTCCTATTAGTTTGTTAAGATGATCACATCCATTGCTAATGGTCTGTGGTGCTGCAGATGATTCTTTTCCTGAGGCCCACCTTGAAATTTTTCATGCTTTCATTATTCAGGCAAAGACTGTTATGCCAGATATAGCTGCAGAATGAAAGCTTTTCGGGTTCCGAATGACCTTGAAGACTGCCAGTGTGATTCTATACCCTGAATTCTAAGGTTTCTGAATTTTGTTTATCCTTTCCTTAATAAAAAGCAAGCAACCAAACAAGAAAAACAACAAAAAATCCCTACAATTCTTCCCTCAAATAACTCATGACATTTAAATGAATCACTGATTACTGATGACATTCCATGCTCTAAAGAAAAACAGAATAGAACAAAGGAAACTTGTGTTAGTTTGAATTTCTCAAAAATTTAAAGCTGAATACTGAATATGTCTAGAAATATTTATTCCTTTTATTTCTAAAAAAAGAAAAAAAATTCCAATAGGAATGAAATTAAATGAGAAATATTCTATTCATAAGAAGTATAGGATATAATCTATGATTAGCATGAAGAGCCTGGAAGGTAGAAAAATGATAAATATGCAACATCCACTAGCACAGCACAGAAGAAATGAGAAAATTGTGATGTTAAAAGAACCATTGCTTCAAAGCACATATGTTCTTCAGTGAAGCAAGGGGGGTAACATGTGGTGACTTTTTGCTAGTAACTAAACACAGGAGAAGTAAAACTGACTGTAATTGTAGTGCTCTGGACTGACTGAACAGCTGCACACTCAGAGAGCCTGGACTGGGGCTGGACAGGAGCTCAGTAGCTCATGGAGCAGTTGCTGTGATGTGCAACATCTGAATTTAAAGCAGACCTTGAAATAAAACTGTGTCACAGATAAACCATGTTCAGTGTTCTTTGGTTCAAAATAACCACAATATTTGTTATATCATAAGGCAACCATGCTGTGGTAGCATATTGATGCAGTTCCATTATGTCTTTGTTGTTGTTATATATATATATTTTTTTCCCCATTAGGATATGGGTTTCTAATTACCATCTGGGATCTTTGATTTAGAGGTATTTTTATGTGCTGAGCTACAAATGAGTATGTTCCCTTCTGAAGGAGGGAGGAAAGGGAAGGGAAGGGAGGAAGGGAGGGAACAGAAGTTTTGAGGGAGGGAGGGAGGGAGGGAAGGAAGGAAGGAGGGAAGAAGGGAGGGAAGGAAGGGAGGGAGGGAGGGAAGGGAGGGGAGGGGAGGGGAGGGAGGGGAGGGGGGGGGGGGGAAGGGAGGGGAGGGAAGGAATTTTGTTTAAAGCAAGACTTTTAGGAAAACAGCTCACTGTTGCAGAAAATTCCCATGGGTAAATGTATCTTAATTTTAAGGTTTTGCTTTAGGAAATTAAGGATTTCACAATTTTGTATGCATTTTACCTCTTTTTTACAGCTAAAAATATATTACCTTACATCTATTTTTGATCATGCTGGGTGTGTTTAGATTTAAAATGCATATAAATAGCAACATAAAGTTCTGCCAATTTGTTTTCAGAGAAAGAGACACTTGGGAGAAAAAAAGGGGAATATTTTACTCAGTAGCAGCTGTCCACAATTATTCCAAAAATGTACTAAAATAGAAATAAAAAAGAGAACATTTTGTGACATTATGACATGATAGCAATAGCAGTGATAAAAGTATACCTTTATCCTATGGCTATATATGAAGAAATAGAAAAAAAAAATGTGACCTTTATAGAGTGAAAGGATATTTCAAAAAAATCTAGAAAAAATTGTTCTTTTTTTACACTTTTTTCTACCATTTCCTTTTTATGAAAAATATAGGTATCTTTAATTCTGAGGGAAAATTAAAATAGTGACAAAGTATTTCTAGCAGCTGAAACTAGACTAGGAATTACTAAGCCAGCTTTAAAATTTATGCCTATAAAGATGTATATTTAGAGGCTTATCAAAATCCTGACTGCCCTGCTTTAGAAATGAAACAATGACATATAGAAATGCATATTATCAATTCAGTAATGGATTAAACCTGAAGTGATAAGCAACAAACCTCTCAATAACTAACTCAGGACTAATGCAGACCAATTTAGTAGGCACATCCTTGGAAAGAGGATCTTGGACAGAAGAGGAAGAGGACAGCTTGGAAAGTTGTCTCTACTTTTGCACTTTTGTGCTGAAGAGCAGCAAGTCAAGGAGTTGGAAAAAGTCTTTCTCCATCCAGTGTTTTGCCTATCCAGCTTCAAACTCTCTCAAAACCACATGAGAAGGATGCCTGCTTCCAATAATGACTTGTACATTTTGCTGCTAATACCAGAACACAAGAATTGTCCAGGTCCCTGATTAAAAAAGTTTTCATCACTTTTAGCTTGTCAGCCTTGACACCCAAGGCATGTTACAGTATAAGAAATTAAGCAATTTGTCCATTATGTTTAAAAGATCAGGTATGAGGAGGTCTACAGAAAGGCATATGTGTACAGATGGCTTTGGTCTACATGACCTTTAAAATGCCCCTCCCAACTCAGACTATTCTATAATTCTATATAAGGAAACAATAATAAAAACAATAATTAAAAATACTTGAATTTAGGGCTAATTCCCAAGAAGCTTCATTCCTGCTTTATCCAGCTAACCAGCTGCTCAAACCAATGATCAGAGACTCACAGCTGGCTACCCAACCATACTGGGAGACATTTCTCCATCAAAGCTCATTTTTCCTAAGATACACATAAACCTTTATCTTCAAAGCCTCCCCAGGATGCTCCTCAGATGCAGACCTTCCACCCATAAATATTTCACAATTCATAACTTAATCAGGTCAATTTTATCACTTTTCTAACAAAACTATCAATTGTCTTGGCCTAATCTAAGAAAGATGTGGTTCTATTGGAAATGGCAAGCTGGACCCAATAAATCTGTATAATGTTAAAAGATGTGACCTCTTTTTAAATTGAAATCAATCTCATACTAACAGATGAATATAATATACTGTATAGTCCTATGCAGAAAAAAAAAATATACATAGGCTTCATTCTCTTTTATTTTAGGAGTTAAAAGCACTTGTAAATTTAGGGTGAACTACCTCTTAACCAAATTTATACTACTATCTTGTGATGTTTTGGTTTAGATAGATATAAAATTTTCTTTCCACAGAAAATATCCATATCACGGATTTTGTAGATTAATGCAATTCTAAGGAGTGTCAGAATTAATAGCATAATTCTTTATAACTTTTTCAACTGTAAAAGCTGTTAAGAACAGAATCTGTAGAAGGAACAAAGAGGTTAAAAATCTCAGGCTGTAATTTATTGCGTAGAAAGCTCCCACAAATGCAAAAGAGACTCATAATTTCATACTGTTTTGTAGAAAGAATAACTTAGGAAAGAAGGTGCTAGGGGAATTCACTAGAAATAAAAGAATATCTTTGCCTTGTAGCCATGCTTAATGAAGGTATTAAATTTTTCTCTTCTGAGGCTGTCAACTTACCTTGCTGAGGTTCACAAATTCTCCCTTAAGAGACATTTGTGTAGCATGCATATCAAGAAAATGAGTTGGAAGATGGATATGAAGAGGGTGTCTTATGAACAGCATGTGGGGAAGCTGAATAAAACACTAGATTTGGCTGCTACAGTTTTGTTTTCTCCCCTTGCTTTGTTAAGGTACCACCATTGCTCTTGCACAGACTTAAAAGAAAAGACCAGATGAAAGTTAGGGAAGGCTGAATATGCCACTGGGTAAAAAGAAAGAAAAACCCATGAAACAGAGGATACAGATACAAAAAACCTGGGAATTAATATGAGAGAAAAATGAAAACAGACATGAAAATAGGAGGAGACTATATAGCAAAAAAAGTGGTAAAGGAGAGAGGAAAGAACTAGATGCAACTATTAAAATAATATTTTAAAATAAATAATATTAAAAGAAAGCAAAATTCTAAAGGATACAAAAGTGAGTTTGGAATATAAATCACTTGATGGGATTAGCTTAATATTTTGTTCAATAATTATCCAAGTGAAAAGGCTTCTAAGTAATTATATCTTCTGAATATGGGACTTGAGCTACTTTGAAAGTTTTATTCAAGGACAGAAATTATCTTGAGGAAAGGGAAGGGATTTTTAGAAAGAATAACAGCTTTAAACAACATGTACAGCTACAGAAAGGTTAAAATGGAAAAAATGAACTAAAAAAGATCAAAGAGAAATTAAGATAACAAAGTCAGCAAGAATAAGGGACTTTTTAAGCTTGTACACTAATGTGAAATGAAGAACAAGACATGAATACAAATCAGGGACTTTCTTGAAACAACAAACTTAAGCATTAAAGGCAAATCTGTCATCTCAAACTCATGTGTTTGCACTCAGTTTTGGTACTTTAATTTCTAGACACGACATTAAAATAGAGAATTCTTATTGAATTAGTGACTTTAAGCAAAACACATCTCTTAATTCAGCATGTTACTAGGGCAAAAACGTGCTTCAGCTTAGCCTGATACATGTGCCAGCATGCCATTACATTGCTGCAAAAACCAGTTCATGAACAGAAGGGTGGCTCAGCTACATAAACCTTTCCTATCTTTTAGTTAGCAAAAAGGACAAGGTATTAACATTAGCTATCAAAAAGAAAAAATATATTTAATTTTGCAGGAATACACAAATTCAAGTTCAGACAACCTTAGCCTGCAATGGAGCAGAATAAATGTGTTGCTTATTGTCTTCAGTTTTCTTCAGTGGTTTCCAGAACATCAGGTTAAATAAGTGAGGAGTACCAGCCAGTGAAAGCTGATTCCTCCCTCTCCTAATTTCAGGGCATGCAAATAAAGAGACTGCAGAAAGGCTGTGTGGAGTCAGTGACCTTTCTAATTTCTCACATAAGGTTGCAAGAGGTAAGTCTTCAAAGTATTTGTTGAAGTACCCTAAATAAAATGCTTCAAAATGTCAAGATATACCAGTGAAAGTGCTTTGAACTTGTAAATATTTCAAACCATTTCTTTTACACTACCTTAAAACAGATTTTTAAAAATGGACTTTCATAAGGATGTTTTGTTCATCTACACCAAAGTAAAGGATTTAAGTCAGGGACCATAATCAGTGATAGCAGTCTTGGTTATAATTTGTAGGAAAATAATCTAGAGCCAGAGAATAAAAAAAGATGAGCACTGGTGGTCTGAAGAATAAAGAGGACAAACCACAACCTGTGGAGGCAATGCCAAATTAACAACCTCCCTGCCTCCCTGCTCAGCAAAAGACTCCCACAACTGGAATTGATGCAGGCTCACTAGGATCTGTAGAGCCATGGTGCAGAAACTCAATCTGTAGATATGATGATGATTAGATAATTCAGCCCCAGGATAGGATCTTCTAGGAAATGATACAGCAGTGTAGGCAAACCTTTACAGTAAGGATTCAGTCCCTCCCATCCCTCCTTTTTTTCCTTTTTTTTTTTTTTTTTTTTTTTTNTTTTTTTTTTTTTTTTTTTTTTTTTTTTTTTTTTTTTTTTTTTTTTTTTTTTTTTTTTTTTTTACACCAGCTTGCATGATTTGGATAATCATTTCCATCTGTCTTAAAACTGCTTGAAATATAATGTTGCAAATGAAAGCACACCCAGGGTCCTGAATCTGCAATTACATTTTTAGCATAGCTGAAAACAGAAGCAAAATCTTGATGACAGAATTCACAGAGTGAAATCTTAGTTTAACCTTGGAAAGATGAAAATGCCTTCATTTAATATTCATTGACCCACCATCCTAGTTTTGATCAATATTAATTTCTTATGCTAATAAATCTTTGCACTCTTCCAAGGACAGGGGAGTCAATAATCGCTTATTATAGTTAGAAATGAAAATATAATCTTTCATTATATTTTTATTCATTTCACACACAGCATTTATGAGGCATATTAAAGTTTATAAAAACATCTGTCTCAGGATCCACCAGGTAAAAACAACTTAAAACTTCCTAGAGAGACATGGCTGATTTAAACTCTATGGAAAATTTGAATTTTTGCTGAATGACCAACCAAGTACCACCTCATTTAATACCTGTTATGTTGCAAGGAGATTATTTCATATGGACAATCCATAGACACATCTCCCAGAACAACTTCTCAATGAGAAACTGTTTTGTAGACTTGGACCTTATAACTGAACACTCTTCTTAAATATTTAGGCTATACATTTATTTTCAAGATTTCATTCCCTACCTCCACTTAGGCATCAGACATTGAAAGGGAGCTCCTGACTATTCTTAAGGCAGTGCCAAAGCTCCTATTGATCTCAACTTTGATGGGGTCTCTCTTTTGGGAAATGACGATGACTGTCAGCAATATTGGGAGAGAAGCCAGAAGGCTCAAGTAGCCAATAGTGGATAATTGTATTTAATTTCAAAAGTATCCTGGTTTTGGCTCTAAGAACTAATGCCTGCTCTATCAGTGTCACTTCTGGCCAGCACCAGCAAATGAATATTTTTTAATGGGATGTGGTGTCATGATAGCAGGTCATGCAGATGAGAAGGCAATATATAATGGCTTGACATATTGATGGCTTGGTTCCTCTAATTTCACTCCTAAGAAGAATTTTTAAGCCCACATGTAAGGCTATACACAAATCTTACTGGACAATTAACTTTCACTGGTAAATCCACATTTTCAGTTAGATTCCATATGAGTGACTGACTTTTGACTTTGATGATTAAGCTTTTTAATGGGATGCCACACGTTCACAGGGGCAAACAATCAATCAGTGCAATATTCAAACCATTTCATCAATGACTGCAGCAATTGCTTTTTATCACACAGTCAGCAATCTCCTTTTAGCCATCAGCCACACAAGAGCAGCTTTAGTCCACTGCATTTTTGCCTCTTTGACACATTATAGTGTGTGTCATTTTACATAACTAGAAAAGAGGCAGTTATGGTTTCTCAGTTTTCTGATACTTGCCTTTTGGTAGAATCTTTGTCTTTTCACTAGAAAAATGAAATTGTCATCCAGTTTTACTGAAATCTAATTTATACCTATGTTAATTATGCAGCCAATGAGCCTCAAGGGATTATGTGGTACATTCTTTATCATCATAAATATTGCATTAGTTCAAATGCACTTTGGAAATTCCATTCTCAGCATTTCTTAATGATATTCAGAATTCCAGGAGAGAGCAGACTCATCTCCTGATGTTACAACAAGTTCTACTGCCTGTGTATTATTTTTCAATTAGTGCAACATCAAGCTTCTTTTATATTTCAATAATCCAGTAAAAATTAATATTATCCTTTCTAATCAAAGGTTGTTGAAATTTCTATTTAAATACTTTCGATCAAAAAAATGTTAACTTTTGGAAGAAAAGGCCTCTACATGTCTTAATTAAAGGAAATCTATGGGTTGTGGAGGAAGAATTTATATCATGCCTATAAAATTAGTACACAATGTAACTTAAGTGCAATAATTATTTTATATATAATGGAATTTTAATGGGCTTCTAATCATGATTCCCTTCACTCCTCTCTTCACTATTAGGGATATGCTTGCTCCTGAAACTGATAGACTTCTCAAATACCAAAATGCTTCACTGTTGCTGAGTACTGACATTAAAAAAAAAACAACAAAACACACCTTCATGCAAATACTTTATTTGCATTCCTTTGCCTTTGTGGCCATTAATTAGTAAATGCAAAAATGGAACCTGTTTCTACTATAAAGCAAATTATGCAAGTGCTCTAGAAGGTAAGAGCAAAGCAAATCAGCCAGCTCCAAGCAGAAATCACCTGTAAATTGTATTTTCTATTTAAACTCAGTGCTGTTCATTATAAGGGCTCACAATAGAAAATGTGAGCTGAGAAAATAATGACAAAGACAGTGTGAGAGTGCCATGTAGAATTCTCTCTGAGTGTTTGGTGATGGACTGCACAGAGAGCACGTGAAGCTGAGCTGTGCAAGGGTCCCAGACCTGCTGTGCACTGTAGATTACTTTCATACTCTACAGTTTACGTACCTCTCACTTACATAAATGCTGGTTTGCCTTGCCATAAGCCACATTAGAACCCTGACCCACAGCTGTGGCTTCCTCCTTGGCTCTTCAGGGACTGGACAAGGGCTGGGAGCGGAACTGGGCTTTGCCTTCGTGGCTTCCCTCTGACCCCCTCAGCACATACGTGTGGTTTCCTCTCAGCTGCACACAGGTCTGATAAGCACAACTAGTGGGACTAATCACATCCCAAAAGCCCTGTGGAAACAGTGCTGAAAGCTTCTTAAAATTCAGATACCTCCCCCTGCATTTCAGAAACAGTGTGGGGAAGAGGAGATCTCTAACAAGAATGTCTTTTTATGTGGGTTGAAATGGATATATCCATTCCTCCAAACCAACCAAATTCAACATGGCATTAAAATGACAGCATCTCAAAATCTTTAAGATATTTTGTCCCTGCCACAACTCAAGCTGCAAGTGGGAGTCATGTCTCAAAGAAGAGATGGAAAGAATGAAGCATGCAGTGTTTCTGAAATTTATTTAAAACAGAGTTCCAAGTGAAGTGAGTTCTCAAGTCTCGCTTATCCATTCTTACACCCACTCTATTTGTATCAGCACATTTCAGATTTCAGTGTAAACTTAACTGTATTTCATCTGAAGTGTGACAACTAATATTATTCAGGTAATTTAAAGTGCATGTTTAAGGTTTAGTTGTGCAGTAGGAGATAATAAACAAGTAATAAGAAAATTGAAGTGCAATGATAAAAGTAAATACATTATACAGAAATGAAGATTTTTTCCCACATTCCAAATTTGAAAGTTGGTTTGTAAAAATGGGGTTTTTTTCTGCAGTTGAACAGAGTAGGCTCCGTTTAGGTTTTCCCTATACTTTCAGATAGAGGACACTCCTTCAAAGATTTTTATTAATCATAACAGAACCACATTCAATATTAGTCAAATGATGACTTCCATGACAGAGTTGAGAGACTGCACACTCAGAAAGAATATTTTCTTTTTTAAACAAAAAATGGCTTCACTTTTGGAAGGTTCTTGTAGTGTCCTTAATTTGTTGGGGATATCATATTTCATTTCTTCATCACCAGGAGCCCTAGAGCTCTTCATCTGGGGACATTGTCTGTCTGCACAATACGGTCATCTGGTACTTTCAAGATCTAGAACAGTTTTTCAGGATTTTCCTCCCTAATTTATTATTTATTCTCTATATTAGATATGTTTTTCTAAATTGGTATAATTATGGTATGATGGCTATTTTGGCAAGGAAAGCTGCAAATAATCTCAGGTTTTTTTTAACAGGTCAATTGGGAATGAAAGTCCTAAAAATTGCAGAAGACCCAAATCTATCCAGTTGAAAACAACTGAGAAATCATAAAAAACTTAGAAGGTAGAGATGGGGAACCATTTACTGCCTTTACAGTGCTCCATCCTGGCTTTGTGCTTCATTTCATCTGGTTTTAGTCTGTTAAAACACAGATTTATCTGTGGGAAGGGGAAGCTTTCCAGTTAAGCTAACTCCCATATTTAGCTTCATCTCAAGCTCCTTTCCTCCCCTGCTACAAAAACATCAGACTAGCTCCACTGAAGTGATTTGTCCACACAGCCCCCATAGTCCCAGAGCCTGAAAAAACCCAGGTGTTTTCGTCAAGTGAACTTACTGAAAGTCAAAATCCAAGCAGGAGTTTTGACCAAAGCTGCGGCAATTCTGCTTTTTCCTGCCTCAATCTGCACCCCTGGTGCCTGCTGGCCACGCTGCCCTGAGCTCAGGGCTGAGGAGCTGCATCCCCTTGGATTCAACTGCTTTGAGCTCGTGCCAGACCTCACATCACACCTGATGCCTGCCCAGCCTCCATGGAAATTGCAGCTGGAATGTTTCTGTCATGTGCCTGAGTTCCATCAGCTCGTGCAAGTCAGAGACCTCACCTGAGATGACACACAACACTAACCTCACTCACTGCTAACCTAATACCTCTTCCAAATACAGAATTAGGCTCAAGTTCGCTGATATGAGAAGGTACTGCTACCCCCTCATTGTGTAGCATTAGAGCTTATTAGCAAAATACCACAGATTTACACAGTCCCTTCCAAAGGTGTCTTTTTAAAACCTTGTAAGAGTTGTATGAACACAACCTGAGCTACTTGTGTCACTGAATTGCTGATTCAACACCCTAAAGCTGTCCATAAGTTCTCAGAGTCTTTCTTGATTTGTGCTGACCTTGTGCTTTTTATACTGCATACCTCTTCCTTTATTATATATTGATTTTTATTCCTATTAACTCTATAATTGTTTTCATCTTTTTTATTTTCCTTTATGAAGTGCTTATGTCACATTAATTCATCTGCCAAAGTTGGAGGCAGTCTACTTCAATAAATTATGATTGACTTCTAATATAGGAAAACAGTGGTTTTGCACAACATTCAAGTTGTATGAAAAAACAAGTTAAAGAAATTAGAAGTGCTTGCATACAAATGTAGATAGTTTCAAACTGTTCTTTTTTACAGTTTAAGTATTCAATCAAGATACTTCAAAATAGAATAGCTACTATTACAGGCTGCAACCCACAGAATGAATAGTTCTAGTCCTACTCTTTATAGACACCAAGACATGGTGATTTGAATTCTGCAATTAACACCACAACTTTATTGTGTTGAGCATAAGATATGTTTTTGAAAATACATAAATAACTGGCATTTAAATCACAACAAACTACTAAATGCCAAGCTCTTGAATACCTTAAAAATGCAATACTATAGGATTGAATCTGGCAGGCATAAATTAAAAGTGAGATGGGATGAAAAGTGATGAAGCACAAAATATTCTGATAGTAATTCTATTTTGAGAGCATTATTGGAGTGCAGCTAAGGAAGTTTTTCACAAGTGAATGGGCATGTGAGGCAGCACACAAGGAGACAGCCTTGAGGAAGTGGTATCAGTGAATGACCAATTCTCATCCAACATCTTTGCAGTAACTCCTTCCCAGTGATTCTGAAATCAACTGGGTCTTTTCAACTGCAATTTGAACTTTGGATCCTCAGCATACACAATATACATTTCTTTTAAAAAATTGGACATGAAAAACCCAGATTAGCATTTATGAATAAGGAAACAGAATAATCCTGAATCTAAAAATATTGTTCTATTTCATGTCATGCTGTGTGGTATTATTAAAAATCGGGGTGACAAAATTACCTTGAATGTCTCTGATCAGCTTTGGGGTGAACACACAATANTGACAAAATTACCTTGAATGTCTCTGATCAGCTTTGGGGTGAACACACAATATGATCTTTGCACATTTATGATTTTTTTTTTTTTCTCTGTACCCTCTGAACCTACACCAAACTGAAAACCCTGAGGGCTGGACTGTGCCCTACTGGTTTGGGTAAGCAGGTTTTCCTGTCTCGCCTTCGCCCAAGATATGCACTCAGCTATTCCCACATTCCTTACAGAGCCAGTCTGGGGAAAGTGGGACCTGTGTCCTGCTCCTCTGGAGGCCAGAAAACAATCCTTGTCTCTGGACAAGGAAAGTGTGTGTTCCCTCACTCAGGCTCACAACGTGGATTTTTTGGCTTCAACTGTTCAAGATCACTGATAACTATAAGAGCAATATACCAATCTAAGCTTCCTGCCATGAGACCCCTAATTTTGCTTTAAATAAATTATCTAGTACTTTTAGGGTAATAATAAAATCTCACAAGAAAAAAATACAGACTTTTAAATATACTGAATTGTCTGACTAGGCTTATTTCATCAGCTATTTCTATGATTTCACGAATCACCCAGAACAATGCAGCTTAGTTAATAGCATTGCCGGAAATTGGACTAGGGCATCGAATGTTCAGAAGAGGAGTTTTTTTTTTTTTATTTTCACACCTCTCTCCCCCACCCCAGCATCCTGGAGAAGAAATGTAATTCATTCAGAAACTCTGCTTACTGTGAGTCGGGGTGGGAAAAGAACAAGGCTAGATCCTGACTGGAGCATCACTTTCCTGCTACAGTTATGTGAAACTGTAGATGTACACAGAACAAAAAATAAAATTTCTGTTTTTCTTTTGAAGCCTAAAGGACCATATATGTTGTACTGGTGCCTCAGGCCTGACTCACCCACCTTTAAGGTTAAGAGCATTTTTGCTGGAAGTTTGTCAACTTTCTCATTACTTGTGTTCAGGTGGTCAAATTTTGCCACTTTGATTTTTTACCTTGGGAGCTTAGGCAGTATAACATAAATATGTGGATTTAAATCTGTAGTCATTCAGAATAGCCCCAATCTCATTTACTAATTAAATACTAGATGTACATTCCATGCAGATATTTCCCACTAA
>WBND01000483.1:404513-442509 GCA_013398595.1 Tychaedon coryphoeus
GATATTAATAGGAAAGAATTTGATTCTATGGCTCTCAAAAGCTTGATTGTTAAATTCAAAATAATATGGGACCTGTCTTTCATCGAGCAGAGAAAAATGAAAATCAACAAAAACCAGATCCCTAAAATGAATATGTAGAGTTGAGGAGCCTAGTTTACTGTCACTGAATTTTATTCTCCTTTTCATTTTCAGTAATTGCAGCAAAATAGCTGCTCTTCAGGGACATATTAGAAAAAGAATAGTAATTAAGCTTAGGAAGGTATAATCTGTAAAAAAATGAATTACAACAGACTCAGTCTAAAACTAATGTATTACAGATTCAAATGAAAACCTAGCTGTACCCTGTGAATAGCTTATTCAAAAACACTTCCAGATTTCTAGATGTCAGCTCTGTCACTTTGGGCACATTTATTATCCTCTTCAAAATGTGTAACCCTTCAATGTGAAAAATGACATCACTAAGGAATCAACACTTTTCCTTCCCTAAGGAGCCATGCCTAGGAATACAAGCAAAAAACCTAAAAACAGATAAATAGAAGCTTTCTTTATGAATGAGCCTGCATGGTTTATCAAGAGAACCACTTAAATGCCCCACATTGTTTTAGCAAAACACATAACCCAGCCAAAAGGAGAGAAATAAACATCCCAAGGGCTTTTGAAAGTCAGTTTTCTGGCAGCAGATTTTGAATTGAAGTCCTTCATTAAAAATAAATAAATTCACTGATGAATAGTTCCTATGCTTGGTTTCCAGAGAGTGAACAGTAAAAGGAATAACAATCCATAAACAGTCAGGAGCTTTTCCACAAAATGTGCTTGACAAAGCAAAGCTGTAAATATGTTGGTGGATGCTTATTATGGGGACATCTCTCCCGCTCCAAAGAAGCTGAACAGAAATATTTGTGGATTATTAGAATATGGATTATAAGAATATACATTATCTACCAAAATTTCATAAAATGGCACAAATACCATGAAAGATACCATCAAGTTCACTAGCCTTTGCATTTCTATGAGGTCAGAAGTGGTGTTCTTCCAGATTTATATGGCATTAGGAGAAAGGAAAGCAACATTCTTTCAAGTCCAGTTTTAGGCCTTCCCTTTTTTATGGGATTAGAAACCCACAGTTTATTCTGTCAAGTCTACATACTAGATTTATCATTAAAATTATTTTAGTCAATATTTGCACAGAACAAAATAAAAGGGCTTTAAACAAACTTCTTGGATTTCTTTCCTATAAATTATAAAACCAGAAATCAAATTAAACAGAAAGCAAAATAAAGCATGACCCTCCCTAACCACTAAATCATCTGTGGCAACCTGTACAGATGGATGTATTTTGGAATGTTCCCAAAGCCAAACTGTTGAAGCTAGCTTTAAAACAAGATATGAATTAGCTTGGCATGCTCCACCCTTGACTTAACCCTCAAAGACATGGTCAAAAATTTACTAGACAAGCAGTGAGGGAAGCAAGAGCAGTGTCACTGTGAACAACTAGTACAATTTCTTCCCTAGAACTTCACAGTGTCCTGCTCTCTGTGTAGGAAATTTAAGAAAAAGAGCACATGAAGTGCTCCACCAGCCCCAGAAAAATACCCTGTGAGATGATATTACTACTTAATTTTAATTGAAAGTTATATTTTGATGATTGCCATGTCACATTGCATTTCTGAGCATCATGTACTATTTTCGACTTCCATTTTTGAATAACGTGAAAATACTGTGTATAAAAATTGATAAACCAGTAAAGAAAACACTTGAGAAAGGCTTCTAGGATACTAAGACTTGAAAAATGCATGATATTGTGTATGAAATTATTGCAAGCAAGGAGGGGTAGTAAAGATTCACTGTCCAACTAGAAATACTGATTTTAATTACTCTGAGGACATTTGCAGCAGAATTGTCTAAAAACAAGGAGATTTGAAATGCTGTGCAGTAACATTCTGGTTTATGGATACACACAGAGAACAGCTCAGGGTCCCTTAATGCTGATGGATAAGGCACTGGCACAGTTCCAGCCTGACACACATGGGCATCCATTACAGCCTGTCCTGGAAAACAGGCAGTTGGTTTGGAGAATGCAGGGCTAGAGAAGATCTACCTTCCGTAGAATGCAAGACAGTAAAAGAGGTTTAAAATATAATATAACAAGGAGTCCATAAAGTAGTCTTAGTTTTATTTATTAAGCATTTGGCAGTGGATATCAAATGCTGGAATATATCACAAGTGGTTTGACTGCATCATTTATTTGTAGTGCAATACAAAATGAGAAACATGCCCCAGCTCCTTATTGTATGTTAATATTAAATCATTACACATGGCAGCTGTTTTGTGTTCCATGTGGTTTTCAGTTTCTTGCTGACAGGTGTCCAAATCACAGAAACTATCCCCACATGTAGTGGCAGCTGGCCACATTGTCATCTCTGAGATACCAGAAGCGAATAAAGAAGCAGTTTGTATACTGGAATGATTAATACAATCATTAGCTGGCTCTCTGGTTTGAAAACCAGGCAGAATTTAGAGCAGTGGTTTTTCAAATGTTCAAGAAAATACATCTTTCTGAAAGTATAAGTAGGATCTTGGTTTTGTATGGGGGGAAAAAAAAAACCCCAAACCTCTGACAACCACTTGAAATATTTGGTCAAAAGATAATATATAATTTGCAGAGTTTTCCTTTAACTTAGTAACCTTTCTATAACACAACTGTACTCAAGTTGGGTTATCCTATCATTGTAAGAGTTCACTATAGTACACAAACACACCATGTCATTCCCATACATCCAAATCTAGATTGTTGTGTACCTTTGGAGGTTGTAGTGATTTTTCTGATAGTAAGTGAGAAGTGTCAGAAAGAGGTTTAAATTACAGAGCAGCATTAGGTCAAACGTGTACTCTCATGTTTTTACTTCGCTTGTACCAGGCACACAAGTCAACAATACTATGTTCAGCTGCCTTTTGTAATAACAATCTATTGCACAAGAACTGCTGATATGCCATAAAAGATGTAATGCAGCAGCATTTGAACTCCCCAAAGGCAGAAGGTGAGCCCTGGGGCTGGTGGGAGCCCCCCATGGTGCTGTCCTTGTGACCAGGTGGTGCCAAGAGATGCCACTGCAGCGAGAAAAGGGACAGACCTTGGTTGGCCTGGAAGAAACAGAGCTCACTGAAGGAACAGGGGCTGGAGAGAAAACCTCAGACTGCTTCACTGGGCAGCCCTTCCCAAATATGATGTCTGCCCAGCGTGCCATGATCCAAGCTTTTCCAAAGCTTAAAAGGAGAAAAGAGAATTTGAAGGCTAAATGGGCTTCAAGTCATACAAACTCTGTTTTCCCTGTTAACTTCCAGGCGTTAAAGGGTTTAGCAAACTGTTAACCATCTTGGTTGCAGTCTCAGTCCCTTAAGAAATTCTAAACCTGATATTGCAGAAAGCCATGGATATTTCATCCTCACACCTGCTAACCCTGGAGGGAAATATCTTTAAAACAATCTTCTGGGAATGCTTTAAAAAAATAAAAAGTTAAAAAAAAAAATCCTTAGAGCGCATTCCCAAGAAATTTTAGCAATGTTCAAGCAGCACTATGCCTTTGAAAAGGAAGCAAAAACCCCCAGAAAAAAAAAAAGACAAGTTAATTCAAAGCATATTTTGACGTATCAGATGTGCTTGAGCGTAGTAACTTTTGCTTCTATCACATAAAGTTACATTGACATGCACATATTTAAAAAAAATCTAAGCAAAAAATAGCTTACTTTTTAAGTGGTTACAAGAGAAATAAGTGGTTACTTTTTAAACACCAGTTCTAATTTTGCTAATAGGCATATGTGTAAGAAGTAATGAATTCTGATTATCTGTAGTGCACTGTCAAAATTACTTCTCAAAACATACAGAAAGTTCTACGACTGCAGTTCACAAAATAGGCTACTTTTTACTCAGCATTATGTTTAGAAATTTTTATTATGGGGAAATTTTTAATTAAAAGCGTAGAGGAATCTACTAAGCATTTATAAAAAGCATAGAGGAATCTACTAAATATGGCAAGAGCCCAAAATTACATAGATGGTGCTCAGTTGCATACTATTTACAGACTATTTCTAGTCAGAGAAGGGAGAAGCAGGTCTCCCTTTTTTCCTGGGTAGCTGCTGGGGCAGATGGATGCCACATGCAGGAAGATCCTCAGTGGAATTATATTCCTTCCCTCAATCCAGTGTCAGCTATAGCTGCATCAGGAATCATTCCCTAATATGCTATCAGCATTTTAGCACAGAAACCAGCTTTTCTGCTACAAACACACACTATTTGACCTGATGAAATCACAGTCCCACAGTGCTTGCTGTGTCTGTGCCTTTACAAAGAGATAAACCATGTACCTACACAAGACAGCAAGGAGCAAGCTCGGATGGGAATTGCACCTCAGTAGTTGGAGTCATGTGCTGCTAAGCAATCCAAAAGTCTGGTTGTGGATCCATATGAAACCAAAGGGAACAGATGCAGAATACACTGGTCTGGCAATAAATCTCCCCTGCCCCCCAGCACTGTGGTTTGCTTTATTGAACTGGCTCCCTTAGAAGTTCACAGCTGCCCCCCGAGCCTGACCTTCAACCTTCTGCCCAAGTTGGTGTTGCAAGTATATTAACATTTGCACTTCTAGTGCACATCAGCAGCTCTTATATTTTATTTTGTGGGACTTGCTCTTTTCTCTGTCAAGCAGGAACATATCTGTTGAATATGCCATAAACATTCAGGTAATTATTGCTGCCTCACTCATGAGTGTCCTAAAAAGGGGCACTGATGCTTGGCATGTTTAAGATTGTAGATCAGATTAATGCAGTGAGAACAGCCTGTTATGAGATTACAGGAAGCCCATTCCTATGGGCCACTAAGAGAAAGATGTGAAAATGCAAATCAGAACTTAAAAATACATCCATCAAATTAGGAAAAAGTTACATTCATTTATTTATTTTAAATAATAAAAGGATACCTAGAAAACATTGCTGACTTTTCCAGTTCCCTCCCCCTCTACAATGAAAACAAATGCACAGGAAATGAGAGAACACTTTATAGCCTCACTGTTAATACAGAATCCTCACAGATAGGAAACTTAAGGCAGAACAGTGAATCTTGAAATCACTAGTCTCAAACAGTCTGGGCAGGTTTCAGACTACCTGACCACATTCTATATATGATGATGTTTCAATTATTTTTTTTCTTTTTTTCCAGTAGTGCAACTCTGGTTTATCTGACAAAGCTGGAGAAACTCACAGCACTACCTAGTGAGAGAGACTCCTTTTTTTTGCTATTACAAAGTTATCTTTGTGTTTTCATAAAGGTAGTACACCTATCTGTACATATCATTAACTACCATTTAAAAGTAAATTACCATTTTAAAGAAAAAGATATACGAATAAATAATCTATTTGACATAAATCTATGGTTCTGTTTATTTAACCTGATCAGCAACATAATCTGATTCTGAACTATGAACATTTTTTACCTTTCTGAGCATAACACTCCCTCTAATTTTGTCTGCAATATAACAATCCTTCTCTATCCCAGGACATGCTTTAAAGCATATTATTTTTTCTCCCTATGTGAAAATAGCTACTTACATTTCTACTTTCCATTAATGCATAATTCAAAATTGTTTACTAGATGTTTTATACTGGTTCTCTGTGATCAGAAGAGATTTAAGCAACAGTTCAAGGAAATTAATCTTTAGATTCAGCTTGCCATTTTAAAATACCCTAATATATCTCTATTAGGCCAAAGTCAAAAGTCAACAGAAGTGCAGTCTGCCTAACCTCCTTATTCCTACATTAATCAAATCTAATCCTGCTTAATTTTCTTTCTGGAATGGGAAAAAAGTGAAATCAGAGAGGAGTTAAAGAAAAAAAGAAAAAAGAGATGATTACACAAACATACACTTCAAGAAGATAGATCCTCTGTGGCTACACTGTTGAAAAATATTGAATAAAATAAGGTAGGATAATGCTTTCTTTATGTAAAGGGAAGATCAGTCACATTAATGAAATAGCCAAATGGAACCTTCAGGCCTAATGTAGTAAATCTCCAGTAAATTCCAATTAGTATTGAAGTAATAAGTCTGGAAATGATTTTTCTCCCTTTAAGTAATGCATATACTTACAGGGGAAAAAGAAAGGGGAAGAAAAAAACAAANNAAAAAAAAAAAAAAAAAAGGCAAGCTTGGATGACTTGGATGTCATCAAGGACCAGGTCTTTAGATAGCTGAATTTACCATTTGTACATATTACATAATTCAAGATGTGTCTTGAAAAAAATAAACAAATCCAAACCAAACCAACAGCAAACCCACACATCAGTAATTCAGGACCATAATGTTGGCCTTTGGAATGGTGCCATTTGATGGTAACTTTCAAGCTGGCAGTGCCTTTCACTGACAAATAAAATACTGTGTATCCAGCAGCAGAAAAGTCACTGATGTAAATTGAAGTCTTTGACAAAACAATAATAATAACAATACAAAACAAAAACCCCAAACCAAACCAGAAATCAGCAGTCATGTTGTACAAGTGCTTTGTGAAACAGTGTATAAATATATTAAAATTATCTCTGCTGAAGAGAGGGCTTTCAAAAAAAATTTTATGCAAAACTAATTTTTTGAAAATTTTGTTCAGTAAGGGTATTTTTAAATATCAAAATTTGTGAACAAATGACGCTCACATTCTAGCAGATAAGTGCTGTAGATTTTGACAAGTACTGTATTGAATATTCTTTACCACAGGTGAACCTAGGATCTGATTCCATCTACATCAAGCAATGGTGAAAGTGGGAGACAGAGATGATTACCACCCTCTTTCACATATTCCTAGGCTATTCTCATATGTGTAACACAAAAGTGGAGAAAAATCCAACATTAACCTGGATTGGAGACAAAATCTTAAGGAATTTATAAGAATCAAGACTTCACCCCCAGGTCTAGGCATGAATTCTTGAGAGGCTCAACTCAATACATGAGTGTCTTTTTTATTTAACTGTTCTGCACAATTTAGCACAACACAGTGGACACCTACACAACAAATACAATAAACAATCCAATGAATCATCTAATACCTTTGATCAGTAAAATACATCATAAAGGTTCTTTCCCTTGCCTTTGCTTTCTTTCCACGTGCTGGCCAGTAAATCAGAGCTAATGCCAAGAAAAAACTGCCCAAGAAAATCTGCCCCCAGAAGGGCCAGAGTCTATACAACCTTCCCAAGACATCTCTGTAGCAGTTTTCACCTTTCCATGGATTTTGCCATGAAAGCAGTCCATTCACACACCAGAAAAATAAAGCAGTAGTTGTTTACCTCTTCCCAGCAGCTCTAATAATTTAATTTTTTAGATAGCATAGACGGAAAACCACTCATTTTATTCCTTTATCTGCTTAACACTGAAAGGAAAACGGGTTTAACTCTTGCTGCTCCTCAGCTCCTCATGCTTATACCAGCTCACTGGTGTTTCTTCCAAAGAACTGGGCACTCACAGATTGCATTTTTATGTCACTGTGATTTACAGAGTGCAAAAGGGAAAATTACATAACAGTTTACTTAAACTCATAATTTCTCAGAAGCCCTACACCATCCTTTTGTTATCATAATCTCCAAGAGGCATAAGTAGCATGGATATATCATGGCATGAAACTGGATATAGCTGACTTTGCCTGTCTGAGTGGTGACTTACAGAGTCCTGCATATCTGAACTTCTGGGAAACAGCTGCTGGTCCCACACTGAAATTAGAACATTTGAGCTCGTCTGATTTATGTTAATTCCCGTGGGAACAATGACATGAAAAATGAACACCACTTGTAAATAAAGTACCAGTTCCCTCAGCGGTGAAAAGAAAAAAAAATACATGAAATAATCTATTTCAGTAACACTGATCTATTTAACACCTTGCTACACTGAAATATAAGCAGTCAAATGGTTATCATAAAAAAAATGGAGCCTTGAATCTACAGCTATTCAAAGGTTATCTATCCGTCCCTATCTTACCATTATTTGAAGAATTAATTTGCAACAGTTATTGGGTTGGTTTTGGCTGAAGAAGAAATATTTTGATGCATTCAGGCATGAGGGAGGTGAGCAGAAATTAATTTTATTTAGAGAAAGGCAATGTATAGGAAATATGTTCAAGTGAGTCAATTGTCAAGGAGTGCATATTCCCCAAAACCTAAAAGCCATTACAGTTTATCTAGTTCTAATTGTTCAGCCTGACAGGTCAAACATTTGAAATCTGCTTTTTTAACAGACTGGACTCTCATGGGGTATTCCACACAACATTATATTGTCCACAGATCAAAGCTGGTACTCATAAGGCCAAAACCAAGGTGGCTGGAAATGACTCCTTGAGGATTTGATAGTTTTCTTGTAGGCAAGAGGAATAATCCCTAACAGACTATTACTACCTTTTGTCCATGACAGGCAAAACTTCTTCCGATCACCCAGGTTTGCTGCTGGCAAAATTTAATTTCATTTGTCACCTTCATATTTGAAAAGGCCTAAGATACACAGAAGAAACCTACAATGATACATTTCGGAAAATTGCAGCCTTGTTTATCTAAGGACCTCTACTAAATGTTGTTAGTTTTCATGGCTAAAATTTGAAAGTGACAGATGACAGTTTTACTGTGGTGTGTGAATGCTAATATGGATATAAACACTGAAGCCAAAAAGGATGGTACCTTCAAAAAATGTGCTGATATACTATAATGCTTAAAAAGCAACCCCCTCCTAAAAAAAACCAAACAAATAAGACTGACCGACTACCTCTCGTTCTGTAGCTCTTTGGATGAGACTTTGTTGCAGGCACAGAGTGACCTGAATTTAAATTTTGATGTGGTTTGGCACAGTATAATTTGAAAACCTAGCTGACTAATCTGCAATGGCATAACTGCAAACAGCTCTGAAAAGGAAAGGAGGAAAAGATGGCTTTGCCAAAGGAGTGGGGAAACTCACAGATATCAAAGGAGTAAAGCAAGGGCTTCAGGGAAAAAGTTATAGCACTTCATACAGATGTTTCATTAATGATTGCCAACCCAATTGTGTCCCTCCTCAACGTGCAAAGGAGATTAAAGACTTTACTACGGTCTTCAGGGTTTGAAGGTAAATTAATGTGAAATAGGACTTATTGGAACTGGGAATTGGACTAAAACAAAGCATAAACAGAAGGAAACTGTTACCAATAGAAGCTATTAATAACAAATGAAATTTGGATTTTTAATCTTGGTTTTAATTTTGTTTTTTTCAATAACTGCACTGACTGAGGAGAATAAGGAACAGAACACATGCTGCAAAGCAAGCTAAACAGAAAAGAAGAAAAGTCTTAGTGCCCAAATTTTTCTCAAAATTGTAGGAATTGCAAATTGTAAAACAAGCACTTGGTTATTTTATGATGAAAACCTTGTGGGAATCTATTGAGGTACAGTATTATTTTGAAAGATGTAATAACAATTTGTAACCTTACTTTAGTATGTACATGTTTTCCTCTTAAAAATTTCCAGCAAAAGGAAGAATGTGGGTGGCAGAACAGACACATATAACCCATACAAACATTCAATTCACCTCTGTTTCACTACCCTCACACTGCTTTTTATGGTTTCCCCGAAATTACATTTCATACTTCATGATGTCAGCTTTCTAATGTCTAAAAACGTATAAAAGGGGGTTTTTGCTTTCACATTTTGAAAACCCTTAAAGGGATATTTCTCAGACTATCAGTACAAGTTCTTATTCCTTTTTTCTAGGTGCATCCATTAAAGAATTGCATAAATGTTGAAGTACCTCACAGCCATCACGATGTGTTCCCAGGCACGGATGGCTTCCTTACTTTTATCCACAGAAAAATTCCTCAGGATCTCAGAATCACAGAATTATGAGATAAATCCCTCCAAAATCTTCATTTTGAGCCTTTGTGTCAGTGCTGATTTTGAGGGAATGCATTTTGTGCTTGGCTGCCACACGTGGCACCCTCTCACTGATGAAGCATTCCAGTCAGAAACAAAGGAATATAGATGCTACCTGTTTAGATAATAGTTATCTGCTTTTTTTTTGGTAAGTAGCATAACAATTCTCCCCCCAGTAACTAGCCCAGAAAAACAGCATTTTGAGCCTATGAACTTCATCAAGGAAGCTGGAGTCCATTTGCTCACTGAAAATGTAATAGCTACAAATCTGAGGAGTGAAGAGCAGGTTTGTTTTCTTGTGTCCTAGTGCTTGTTTCCTCCAGAAACCATGTACCAAAAGCAAATTTCATGGAAATCCACCTCATCAACTTTTGGATGAAGCACAAGAGAAACAATTACACTCCAGAATTTTATCAGTTCTTATTCCTGTTGTTTCACAGGACAGACACATGAGTGAAACAGTTATTTTTGAGAACAATGAGACATAAAAATTTTATATCCATAAGTTGACTTAAACCTCAGAAGTAGAAATATTCAGCCCCATCTATTTCATGGCCAATGCATCCATGTCATCCATTACATGAATGTTCATGCAGACAAATCCTGTTGCCAGATGCACTGGGGTAAGGTGCAGCAGACCAGCAGAGCATGTAGTTTTCTAGATTTACTTGAACTACTGGAGCAGCTAAATAGAAGAAGGGATTTTTGGCAAAATGAAAACAACCAGAGAAAGCCATCCTTGTGCCTAGCAGATAATGTCACCATAAGGCATTCACTTTCAGAAACTGGTTATAGATACTTGTGATGCAATCTAACAGTTGAAGTTATGTTTATAAAAATCAACCATAGAAGTAGAAAATGGAAAAAAAAAAAAAACCAAAACAACAACAAAACCTCAAATAATCCACCAAACACTGCTCCCCCCAGATATTCAGACCAAATTGGAGAAATAAACTTAAATATTCCTTTTTATACAACAGGTGTGGTAACACCCTTATGTGGGTAACACTACACAGCAACAGCATAAAGTGCTCCTGTCTCTTTTTCTCCATTTATATTCTAAAGGGCATATTTCCTGTAATGGTCCAGAAATGAAAGCTAATAGTCTACGATTCTTTTTATTTTTTTTCTTTATGAAATATTTAGGGCAATTCTAAGATAAAAATACTGATGGAATCAATTTTAAAAATAGTTATCCAAGTATTAATGATTAGATTACTCAATCAATTTTTAATCATAAATTGACAGGTATGTGTATTTCCATTGTGCTTGCTTTCAGAGATTGTTACTCAATGTAGTTGAACACTGAGCATTTTCACTTCAAACTGAATAGTTCTCCATTGTGACAAGGAATGTAAGTTACTAAGAATTCGATTTTTAAAAATTCTTATTTATTTACTATTAAATCTTGAGACAAGATTTACTGTATTTTGTTTTAAGTTGTTAAGGCTAGGGTTAGTACCAAGAAAGTTTTTGATTTTTTTTTTTTCAATTTCTTTTCAAAAAATTTAGGTTCTTCAAGTTAGATAAGACCCTTGAAGTCTTCAGTATGCTGCTTTGCTTTAACAAATAACACAATAGCTTTTACACAAGAATCTCTTAAACAAGGGATGTTTTATTTGTTAAGATAAAACAGGCAGCCATGATTGTGCATGTCACACAATCCTCCTTTCTCTCCTCTCTGCTTGGAGAGCTGTTGTTTCCATGAGATGCATCTTCCCCAAGCTCATGGGAAACCACTCTATCATCTAATAATGGAACCAACATTCAGGAACTCACTTTTCCCTCAAGAAAGTCATCCTCATATTTTTGTGGGGTTTTTCCTTTGTTTTGTTTTCATAGCATTTCTATTTTGTAAATCTACACTAATCTTTGCTTGAGGGCTGATAAGACTTCTGAGGAACTATGATTAACCATATTTTTTCTGTATCTTTCATATCTTAAAAGTGCTCCTGGAGCAAAAAGGAAATAGAAAGATGCATGCCTATAACTAACACATCAATATTCCTTCTTGGTCTTGGTCCATTATCCTACTATGGCTGCTGTAATTCCTGACATTTATGATGCAATTATAATCCAGTTGCTCCCAGCAGAATAATCTTTTGTTTCTACTATATCCTCATAAATAGAGCTACTTGGATGCAGCTATAAGTAGCTCAGAAATAAAGTGAGAAGGGAAAAGGGCCCCAGGCTGAAAGACCAATAATATAATTTTCATAAACCCTGGTGAAAGAAACTTCAAGGTGGAACATGTAAGATTCATCCATTCTTCTCTTTGATTCTCAGAGGCTTGATTTTTGACCAAAACCAACATTTTTTTACAGATTAATACCACTAAACACCTTCCTGCTTGTATATCTAACAACAATCCAGGCACTGTCTTGTAAGGGAAATGATAAAGAAAGTACATCCTTAACCTGATATGTTTTGCACACAGTGCTACTGAGCTGCTCCTCAGAGCCTTTCTCTTTCAAACAGACATTAATCTTGCTGCCACAGAGCAAATATTGAATGTTTTGTACACTGTCTTGTTTTCAGAGTGATTCTCTTTGGCTTGGGGGTCCTCAATATGGAGAACATGCCCAGGAAAAAAAAACAAACAAACCAGGAATAGAGTCCATCCTTGAATAGAGTCCTAGTTTAAAACAAACAAACAAACAAAACCAAAGAGAAAACAAAAGGCTAAACCCCACAAAACAAACATACCAGTGAAGAACTAACACTCAGCAGTCTGCCAGATCAGCTGAAGTCCTTCACACATATTAAGTTCACACATTTTTTCCCCACTCTAATTTGCTGAGGAAAAACAAAGTCCAGTGGAAAGAAAACAGAAGAGAAAATGCTATATCTTGCCGTGCCACATGAAATATTGATAACTCATGTGAAAAAGACTGTAATGGTAAAGGTTATCAGCACTTTACATATGATACATTCTAAATAACTAGGAATTACTGTAGGTGATAAATAGACAAGACCACAGTGGCAGTAGGAAGAGTCAGTGTCACAGCAGTGTTAATCTGTGCAGGCACAGTCACAAAGAAATGTGTTACCAATGTGAATTTCCTATTGAAAAGAAAAAAGAAGAAAATACGCACACACACACAGTTTTTCCTGATTCACACAGGATGCCAAAAACAACAGGAGGAGCTAAAAATCTGCAAATGCCTTTACACAGAGATCAAGGTTTCAGGGCTGCAGCTCCAAATAATTAGAACCAATTTTAAGAAAATATGTGGGACTGGCAAAATCTCTTAAAATCTTTTCAGCTGCAGAATCAAAGAATATCTTTTTACCCTCTTCTATTATTATCAAATCTCTTTCCTAACCTCTCCTGTCTTTATAGAAGGGTCAGGAAATCAGAACAATTCATAGACAGGCTAATAATTTTAGAATGCCAAGCTCTGTAAAAAATAAGTTTTAAATCATATTAAATATACACCTTTGATATTATTGTGCAAAAAAATTCATAATAGTTTGGAAGACACAGAGGTGTAAAGGAGCTTAGAGCTTCATTTCTGTAATTCTGAAGTGGAATATTATCTGAATAAATATATATAAAAAAATTAGATGTTCTTTATGATACTTCACAAAATAGGCTGTATGCAAATTTCTAAGAAATTGTTTAAACAGAACATGAAAACATCTGCCTGTGTATTTTTCACTGTGCTTTTAAAAGGAATGTTGATTCTACAAATAGCTTCTTGTGAAATGTCCTTGTGTTTTTTTACAGAAATAAGTGTTCTCAATTAAAGCCATTCTTTCCCATCAGTTATTACACAGCATTGACTCCCATCATTATCTGTTCTCTCTCCATAAACTCTTGGAATAGTTAATTCTCCAAAACATACTTGATCACTGTATCATATTTAATTTTGAGACAAGAGAAGGAAAGAACACATTCTTGGAGATCTTTTCTAAGAACAAAAGTTCTGAATCTTGTTTGGCAACAACCAAGCAACAGGCCTGCACCTTTCACTCTAAAAAATATTATTTACAACATGTCTTGAGTCACCAGCACAAAGGGATAATAATGAGTGTCAGGGACCTTTTCCAAACCTGCTGAACAAACAAGTTAGGCTTTCTTCAAAAAGTCTCAGCTTGGAGTCCCTTGACTGTGTTGTTTGTAAAAGAATAACAGAAGCAGGACAGAGCACACACAGAACTGGCACAAGGAGGGTTAGGCAGATGGAAGTGAGCACGTCCTGCAGGTGTGGACACAGCTCCACTCGGGCAGGGAAACGGGAACAGCTGCACGCCGCTGCCTGCCGCTGGCTAACCTGGCCTTGCTCAGGTACCTCTCAGCCTCCTGCATCTGCTGTGGAGCTGGCAGAGACTTGCACAGACCATGCAAGGCTGCAAATCGGAGCAGAGGGCTTGGTGACTAGCCCCAAACAGCTGCTATTCCAAACACAGCTCCCTCCCGCTTCCTGCGCGCTCCAGCTCCTGCCGTACGGATGGGTGGGGATGGCTGTGCTGCTGTGGGACAGCCAGAACTATAAATAGCCATGCTCTTGTTGTCTGGCCACACACTCAAATCTCAGCCACTCAATACTTTGAAATTTAAACCAAAACCTCCAGAAAGTTGTATGGGAGCAATGCAGTTGTGCGCAGTTGGAAGGTGGGGTTTTCTTGGCATTTTCGTTTGAAATTTCATTTCCCAGGCAGTTACAGCTATTGCTAAATCAGCACAAGAGAGGTTCAACATAATTATTTGCCATGTCTCAGGCTGTCTAATCCCCTGAGTGAGGGGACAAGCCTGTTGTGCAGCCCTAGGAAGATAGGGAAGTGAGAGCCTTCTGGCAGCAGATCAAAGAGCTTCCCTGCTATCTTGAAATGCGTAAAAGTCAGAGGCATCCAGGGCTTTCATTAAGGCAGTGAAGGTTTTTCCTGTTCTGCCTCTTAGCTGGCCATTGAGTTGACTCTGCTGATTACCTGAGGGAGACACAAGTCAGGAGACATGGAGGGTACACACAAAGAAACCTGTCTTTCCATCCATCAGAGAAAAAACACCCAGCCAGCGATGGTTTCGCAAACCGGCCATTAACTGACATGAAGTTTGTTCAACTCTGCGTTTATTTGGCTGCTGCCACAAAAGCAAGTTGCAGCATTTTGTGTTTCTTTTTTTGAAGTATGCGGTGGGGGCAGATGCCCAGGGGCTGACACAGACAGCCTGCCAGGTGGCCTCTGTGAGGAGGGGCTGGGATAGCCCTATGCCACACAAGGATGGTTCCAGACAACCCAGCACAGGGCACAGCTGAGCCCACAGCTCAGCTTTTCCCACAGGGAAAGCCTGGGTAAGGAAAGGCAGAACACAGCTCAGAGCCAAGGGTGAGGGAAAAAATGTGACAAACAGGAGAGGCAGCACACACCAAAGTCAGCAAAGAAGGAGATGTTCCTTATGGTGCCCAAGCAGAGGATTCACTCCAGGCTGCAGAAGGCCCACATGCTTAGAGGGGAAATCTGTGAAAGGGAAGAAGTTTCAGGGAAATCTCTGTGCTGACTATATCCTCTGTACAATCCCTGCAGGCTGCTCAGGGCGGAATGCAGAGAATTTGATGGCCAAGGACTGATGCTGAAGCTGTGAAGGAGAGGCAGCATGGAGAGAAGCTGGTTTTGCTTTAGTCTTTGTTTCTCAAACTCTAAATTGTTCATTATCATTATACATTTAATTTATTCTCCCAAGTCAAGGCTTTTTAGCCTGTGACAGTAGCTGGTAAAACACCTTGCTGTCTTTTTCCTCCTGTGTTCTCCCTGTCCTGCTCATGATGGGCAGAAATGGTGGGCATTTGCTAGCCAAGGTTGATCCAACACCACACACAGGTTATGATCACATCACTCTGCACAATGAAAAGGCTTCACAGAGCTTACACGGGATTTTCAGATTCAATTTGGGTAAGTAGCAGAATAAGGGAACTATTTAGGAATGTTTCTGAAAAACATATGGAAAAATCTAGTTGAAAAGTATGATGCAATACTGGAATTCCTTGTAGATTGGGAAAAAGTGATCTTCATTGCTGAGACATGCTAAGCAGCGCAGTTTTAGGCTCAGAATCTCTCTTATTCATGCACACAAGTGCATGCTATATGCAAGAGCACACTGGATTCAAAGCAGAACCCTCAGCAAGAGTAGCACTTTTCAATACACTTTGTGTGTCTATGAATGACTTCTCAAGGCAGAGTGAGAATTCCTGTCTTATAACAAAGAATCTCATTGCAGAGATGGTATTATAAAGAGAAATTAATGAATTCAGATCCATAAATTCTGCACCAGAAAAAAGGAAGATCAGAAGTGTGCAAACTGGGCATGACACAATCCATGGTAATTTATGATAATTTATAAGACCATATGTCAAGTCATACTTAGAAATGAAGGTACCACAGTCTCTAGAAGGAAAGAGCCACTCCACAGCACTTTGCTTGATAGTGATAGATGAAAGCTAGAAAATATGGCCACCACATTTCATATATCATACTGCAGATTGATGCATACACATACTGCACTTTGGAAAACATCTACAGTATTTTTACCTCATGATAAAATAATCTAGGAGCCCTTTGCCTTGCTGTATATCAAGATAAGCTGTGACAAGTAAAGCTTACATCAAACAAGCAAACAGCTTATTTTTATACATTTAGCAAATCTCCATGAATGGAATCCACCAAGATATTGAAAATTCATATAGGTTTTCTTTGAGCCATGTGCAACTGTCACATGCCTTTTCTTTTTTTTCCCTTTAAATGCACAGCTGTCTAATTGAGCATTAACAATCTAATAAGGTACACAACAGGACCTGAAATGCAACTTTTCTTTCAGGCCCAGCAGTGCACAGGTTCTGTACTGCTCCCAGCTTTTCAATTAGACCACAATTATAACATGCCTCATTTAGAGCTACAGGAACCCTGACCTTGTCGACAGTACTGGACCATAACGTGTCTGTCTTAATTAGATCTGATTAGTTCTGGGCCCAGATTTCATTGTGAATCTCAGCTCTGTTAAAAACTGCTCATCTGTTTGGCAGCTGCGGGTGCTGCTGAGCTTTTTCCATCACCCTGCATGGATGTGCTTGGCTCTTCCCCACTCTCCTGGGACAGCAGGACACTTTTGCTAGGCCCTCAGAGCAAGGCAAATTATGGAAAGCAAGGCAAGAGGTAAAAGAGAAGTCTTTGCTTTATGGACAATTTCATAGTTTATCACATAGGGCAATTACTGCTTAAAAAGGCTTAAAATCTCTAGCTGCAAGTCATGTACTGGGGAAAAAAAAGGGAGGATTTTTGTAAAAAGTAATCACAGGTATGCTGAGATTGAAGACAAATGACAATAAAGATCAGATACATCATCTATGAGTGACAGAAAAGTGCACAAATAAGTGGTATTACATTTTGGTCTTTTGTTATAGCTTGGGGAGCTGTTGGTGTGTGGTTTTGTTTTTTTTTTAAACATCAAAAATAATTTAAAAATATAACACTACAATTCTGGGGTTATTTCTCTCCTGTAGTGTTTTGAGCATATTGTAAATATTAGAATTTATAAAACCCTTTGTTTTCTATAATGATTTAACCTAACCTTGAGTTTTTACAACACACAATTGATACAAACAAGAGAAATCACTCATTTTTAATGCCCTTTCCCTCTTCTAAATTGTAATGGTTGATTTTTTTTTTCTGTATCACATTTTTGAGGTGATATTGAAGGAGAAGTATGATTTTTTCCTCTTATTGAGACAGTTATAACAGGTATTTCCTCAGAATTAGTTAGGACTTTATACCAAAAGCTTTATTTCCATAATTAACTTTCATAACCATGTGTACTAATGAAAAACCATCAAATTTCAAAAACCTAGTTTACAAAAAATTCTGCTACAATCTTGCCCTGTTAAAATTTATTCTATATCCAACCACTTTGACTGCAAATCCCCTCTTCTTCACTCCCACAGTGATTCTCATGTACTGGCTGTAACTGCAGTGGAAAGCTGAAAAGTCCTCAGTGCTGTAAATACAGATTTCAAAAGCTGTCACTGTGCACAATACGCCTACAAATGCATTGGCTAGGAAAGGCATTTCCAAGAGCTTCTAATAATATTGTCAAAAATACAGACTTTTATTTAAATAAAGAGGCATCTCAGGCTCCTCACAGAAGGATTGCACTACAGACAAGCAGCATCGTTTTCAGACAAGAGCTGTAGTTTCCAAACCTCACTCTCTGCACATCTCATGTTCTTATGAAATGAAGAGATACATCCTATGTACTAATGGATTGTTTTACATGCATTCTATATCACAGCAAGAGTGATCTATCCAAATATAGCTATTTTAGTACAAATTCCCAAGGTTTGTAAAAGTCAGGAACATCTAAATAAATTTCCTTGTGAAAGCATCGTATCATAAAACTCTGTTCTAATAGAAGATAAGATTGAATAAAAGTTGCAGTAAGATATTTTTCAGAAGCCAGAGCTAGTCAATAGTCAAGTCAGCATAAGAGATTAGATCAGAGTAAAACAAATTTGTTTTTAAAAACCCACAAATAATAGTACATGCTTCATTATCAAGGCCACATGTGGCTGAATTTAAAAGTATGAATTTTCTTAATTCTCTTTTCTTCATAAAATACTCTTTCTGTTGGTGGGTTTTTTTGGCCTCTATGCATCATGATAGGTGCTACAGGAAGTACAAAAACCTCAATTGCAAAACTTCCATCACTATAGCTGCCAGAACTCCATCTTGTTTTGAATATGAAAATATTGAGCAGGAGGTAAGGAAGAGAAATATTTAACTACTTCTGTAGTACCTGTGTAAAAAGGATTTTTTAAAAGCACATGAACTAGAGGGGCTCTAGACATGTTAAACAGTAATTACAGTTTTGGTACTGACCCAAGTGAGTTGCAAATGCTAATTTAGGGAAAATTTTAATCTTCTTTGCATTAAAGGGGTTACTACTAAAATCTTTAGAAATTATTTCACAAGTAATTACACAAAAATAATATTTATTAGGCATTAAACAAAGAGAATGCCATTGCAATCTTTGCATATTTACCCCAGTGAATATATATGAATCATTGTACATCTGTGCAGATTTCTGTTTGCTCTCTATTAAGAGTGTCTTAGTGTTTGCAGAAACAGAATATTTACCAGATTCCATGCATGGAATTTACTATAAATTAACACAATTCTATTTTGGATAACAAGACCACCAATTTTGCAAAACATTGCTATAAACATTAAAAGTTAACTCACTATTCTGAGATACTGTGACAACACTACAGGAAATATAAAAATAGAAAGACTCTTCCCAAGTTTTATAGCTTCTTGCCATTAATCATAGAAAAAAAATATTTGCATGGAAAGATCCGTGTGTTTTATTTAATAAACTGTAAATAAAAATGATCATTATAAATCACTGGGAATTATTTTCTTGAATTTATATAAATTAACAAAATGCAGTACAAGTTTATACTCAAGCAATAAAACCCAGAACTCACACTGTATTTTTAGTTTATCTATATTGCTTGTGGGTCTATTAAAATTTCAACAGTATTATTTTCCATGCATTCCTAATTTCAGCTGACAATGCCACGCTCAAGCACTTAATGCTCTAACAGTAGTCCACAATCAGAGAATGGTAGAGGTTGGAAGGAACCTCTCAAGAGGTTCTGGTCCAACTCCTCTGTAGCCCTGCTGCCTTCAAAAAACTACCACCAATGAAAAAAAAGAAAAAAAATCTTTATATTCAGAGCACACTCCCTGTGTTTCAGTTTGTGCCAGTACCCCTTCTCTTGTCCCTTCCTCTTGACACCCATCTTTCAGATACTGGCACACATTGATGAGATCCAGGCTAAACAGCTCAGCTCCCTCAGTCTCTCCTCAGGAGAGATGCTCCCATTCCCTAATCACTTTCCACTGGACTTTCTCCAGTAATTCCTTGTATTTCTCATACTGAGAAGTCCAGAACAGGATGCAGCACTCCAGGGACCTCACCAGGGTTGAGTAGCGGGGCAGAATCACCCCCCTGACCTGCTGGCAATGCTCTTCCTAACACATCTCATGGTATCATTGGACTTTGTGACCACCAGGACACCCTGCTACCTTATGGAGAGCTTGGTGTCCACCAGGTCCTTCCCACAGAGGTGTTTTCTAGCAGGTCCAACCTGAACTGGTGCCTGGGGTTATTCTTCCCCGTGTTCAGGACCCTGAATTGGCATTTGCTGAATTCCAAGAAGTTCCTCTCTGCCCGTGGTTCAGCCTATCCAGGTCTTCCTCAATGGCAGCATGGCCTTCAGGTGGATCAGCCACTCCTCCCAGTTTTTTAGCATCAGCAAACCTGGTGCAGGTACTCTCTGTCCCTTCATCCAGGTCACCGAGGAACAAGTTGAGGAGGACTGGAGCCAGGAATGCCCCCCAGGGAACACTGCTGACCCCAACAGGACTCTGTGCTGCTGATCACAAGCCTCTGAGCTGATAAAAAACAAGTCTGCCAGAGGTAAGAGCACAGGGTTTGTCCAATGAAAACTTTCAGAACTATCTTTGAGGGCAGCACACTGGACAAATGCATGCTAAATCCAAAGTAAAGTGAATTTGAAAGTATGAATGTCTTATGTCCAGACAAGCAGGTGAGAGTTACTGAGAATATGACCTGAGATGACCATCCAACCATTCCACCTCCTATTCCTACAACAGCTTGCCTGCAGGTTTGGCCCTGACCAGGGAAGGAGAGTGGATGTCAGAAGCTAGAACAGCAGCAAAGAATTTAGTCCTGCAGACTCTACCATCCCTTTTGACAGTGTAATTAATGCCCCGTTTGGATAAAAGTTTCACTTGATAGAGAAAATTAATAATTTTAAAAAGTGTTCCTTTTGTCCCCAGTGATACAAATATTTGGCACGACAATAGGCAGGGATATGGGGGAAGAAATGCAGGGATCAAATATACAGAATTTTTTTTCTTTTTACTCCCCAAAAGGTAAGTCAAAACCGCAGTGTTTAAGTCAATAAGCTATTAAAATTGCCTATGAACTACTGAAGCAAGAAAACATCTTGATGATAAAATAAATTAGAACAGTACTGTCAATTTCTCTCCACAGTTAGCTTAAAATATTCCAAGAATTACTATTAGGAAATGCCAAGCCTCTTTCTCTTATTACTGTTGTCATCATCTCTTCCATTCCCCCAGCATTCCCTCTCCCTTTCTTCCCTGCCCACATAAAAACCCAAATGCAAAACTAAAGAGGCCATCTCCAGCCAAGAGCACAAAACCATACTGACTACATCTAAATATACTTGTAAATGAAAAAAATACCTACAATATAGGAGAGGGGTGGCACATTGAGGTTTTAATTTGTTTTCTTTGCGGCTTTTCTGTTATTTGCTTTGTGTTTCTGTTTAGTTGCTGTTGGTTTGCTGGTTTGTTTTTTTTTAAACACAAAGGTGATCATGAAAATGTGTTTTAATCCATAATATGGTGCATAAAATAAATTCAGATGTGTTTTAAATGTTATTGAGTTGTTAGATTTATATATTGCCACTGAGTGTTGTCCCCCTAAAATGGATGCTAGGCTTCATTTATGTAAATATAGATCAAAAATAAAACTTATCCATCATAAGGGAAATTAAATTGTCCCTAAAATATAAGGACTTCTGGAAATGATGAGGAAGAGAGAATTCTGACAGTCAGATAGATTAATAGTGTGATAATAAATTAAACATAAACCTCCAACCCCAGCTGCCTGTGATCTAATGGTCACTCTGGGACATTGCAGAGCTTTAACATCTGGTGCAAAGAGGGCAAAATTACCACTGCACTGGCCTTTCACCTCCTAAAGACACTGGGATTGCATGTGGCACAGTTGCATGTGTGCCAGATGCTCACTCAAAATGTGCAACAAAACCTAGCAAGCCCACACAGTTTAAGTGACTTTAGTCCAAAGTAATACACACGATTTTTAAAGAAAACAAAACCAGAATATTATTTTTCCCATATAAGATTTCCGACTTTTGAGATCTACACTTAGATAAGAGAGGCATTTGTTTTCCTCCAGGTTAAATGAGAAGGCTGGCCCTTAAATCCTGGGGAAAAGCTTTGAAAAGCATTGTATAACAGTCAAGTCTCTTTAGCACATTTTCAGTATACCCCTTTCAAATGAAAATGGCTATGCTTGAAAGCACAAAGTTGCAATTTAAAAAACTAATGCCACAGCATACAAAACTAATGACGTCCAAGCCAATAAAAATGTAAATCCAAATATAATGGAAGATTAAATACATAGGGAAATTTAACACTAAAGCAACAATTTTATCTTGCATACAATACAGTATGTTTCACTCTTTCTTAACATTCGGGAAAAGAAATGCATGTAAAAGATTAACTGACAATAGAATGTAATATATCTTTGTGCTCAGCAGTTCTGCAGCATTTAATCCTTATATAATGTCTTATTTCTGTTCACCCCCCAAATTATAACTTGTATCAACATGACACTACTATATCAGACTGGAAGTACTTGTTTCGAATAAGTCTGACTTTCATCAATAGGCATGGGAATATTACAAGCTTTTGTCTTTGTAGTTTTCTTTTTCATTCTTTTCTTAAAACCATGCATTTTTTTGAATATCTTATTACTCAACCTCTCCTCTATTATTTAGCCAACAATTAAGTGCCTTTCTAACTATTAATGCTAATAACTAACTTATTTAACTAAGTAAGTAGATATTAGCTGGACAAAATAGTAAATTCTTAATGAGGCCTTCTGAAGCTGAACAAACAGATCCCACCCTTACAAGTCCATGAGGATTTTGTACTACATGGCAATAGGACTTTATTTCAAACATGCTTCTGGATGGGCATGATTTCCGTGAGAACTTCATGCCCAACTGACTTCAGGGAAAAGGTAGTATAAACCTATGCAAATCTTTCCAGAAATCACATAAAAGCTCAATTTGTTTTCTCATTATGAGTTTTCTTCTCATCATTTATTGCAGTATTTGTACAGCACCTTACATAATGGAAATACATTTGGGCTAGGTAACATCTGTAATACCACATCATAAAAAGAAATCCAAACATTTTCTGTTGGTGAAGAAACGCAGACAATCACAGGACTGTTTGCTTCCATGCCACAGCAGGTGTTAAGACAAGCATTTTGTTAGTCATGCCAAATATCAAGCTTCTAAGGTTGCAAGATTGTGAAATCACCAAAACTTAGTTGACTTCTCCAAAAGGAGAGAGGGATAACTCCAAAAGAGTATATGGATAACCCCATGTTTTACTATTCCTTCTTTTAGTGGTGGAATGATGAGAGGAAGTGATAAGTGTTTTGTGGGGAAAAAAAAGGGCTTACAAAACTGTAATTGTTGGATTAGGGACCTTTGAAGAGACAGTACCCTACATTATTAATTTGTTCTTTTTGGTGGTTTTTTTTTTTTTCTTCTTTCCTTGTTCTGCAAAAACAGAAGCCTTAAAAAACCCCCAAAAAGAAAGATATTTCAAAACCATCTTCCCCCAAAAGGCCTAATACAGCACAGTACACATGAAAAGTGAGCCTATTTGACTCAGTAACTGTGAGCCAAACCCAATTTTGTTATGGATGTAGTTAATCTCTAATTCCAAACTTCATCAAGCACAGTTCAACACTGTTCTGCATCCCTATCAGAAATTAATGCAGGCATACAATTACCCCATAATGCTCAGTTTTTTACCACATGTTTATCACTCTGGGCCATCATTTCCTCAAAAGCAAAGATGGAGGCTTCAGTATTGACAAGGCAGAGGTGATCATTGATCAAATCATGTTTTTACAATTATCATGCATTACCCTCTGAGATCCTGCAGCACTGTCTAAAGTATGTTTTGCATTTAATATTTTAAAATTTGTATGTTCAAAAGCAAGTGTCATGCAACTGAAGGTAAAAATTTGGGTAATGTATTTTTCAAACTGGAAGACACTTAAACTGACCCAAGTTTACTCTCTACTTGAAATCACTGAAGTAGAATCCCACTGTACTAGCTGGGTTTTCTCAGTAAGAACATATCCTGACCTGATCAGCAAAAATAAAAGAATTTTGTATTGAAAATAGGAAAGGAAGAGGCTATCATGGCAATTAAAGCAAGTTTTTATCACCTCTTGTTGGGTTTTATTTTATTTTTGTTTTAATGGTTTCTTGTGGAATCATATTACTAAGGGAATGCTTTGCATATCAGCTAAATGCATGAGACAACATCTGGATCTTGCATTCCACCCAACAGCATTTGCAGAAATGGGCTGCTGGGTTGAATCTCTCTCGTGGTGAAACTCTCTCCACTTTATTATTTTCTCCTGTAAAAGATACATGGGCAAACAGCATCCACATATGAGTTGATGGATATACAAGAAGGTAGCAAGTTTTCTCCTTTTATATGTTTGTGTTATATTAGAAAAAAATAGATCTACACCACATTTAGTGTACTTCAGTGCACCTCAAGAGAGGTGACAAGTGTTAGTGTAGTTCTAATATCAAGCACTTTCACTTAGCCCTTTGATTTCTACCTGACCCACTAACTCTGTAGAACACCAAAAAAAATCTGAACGCCTCTAGACTATATACCCTACAGAACATAATCCTTCAAAACAGAGAATCGAGACAGCAAAATGAGAAGATGTACAATTGGTTACATTTTCTCACTCAGACTGCTGCAAATATTTGGTCAATTTTTATGCCATTATGGCTGTTCTACCATAAAACAATAATAACTTTATGATTTCCTAAAAATTAGCTACCCCTTGTATAATTAAGCTTTCAGGTAAACAATGTATTTCCAAAAATTACCCTCATGTCAAAATTTACAGTCCCTTTTTAGAGATTTTTTTCAATACGAATACTAGAAACAATATAATACTTTAATGGGTTACCAAAACTCATCTGTTTGGAGTTTTTAAATTACAATTGAGTTTACTTTAATCTTCATACACAGACATTTTCATGATGAAGAGTATTTCAGATACTTCAGAAAAGTAAATCAGGGAGTGGGGAGTACAAAAAAAACAGATATAATGTCATTTGAGCTTGACAGCAGCTTCCTCCCTTACAGACCTCAAGGCACTTGATTTTGATGCTCCTGTTGGGACACAGACAAGTGACTAACCAGCACCTTTTCAGCCATAGTCTGAAAAGGATTGAGTGATCAGGGATTAAAAGGAAACCAAACACAAACCTACAGCATATTACAAAACCATTTCTATCTGTCATCTGAATATGGAAGAACAATATGGAAATATGGAGAGGTTAGGGATACAATAGGTGAGCTAGGCTATCTATATGCCCTCATATCTAGCTGCAAAAAGATTTTCAAAGCCATCACTCCAACCTTTCCTTTTCATTGCTGCTTATATTGCCATTGGGTATCCAAATTTTTACTAAAGTCAACGTGGCACACCTGAACAGAGAAACACAGAATTTTTCAAAGCTCAGGGAAAAAAAGAAAAAAGAGAAAAAAAAGAAAAAAAGGTGCTGTACTAGCTGAGATGCATGTAAGAACTTGGATGAGAGTTTTAGGTACGTGTGTGAAGAGCAATTACTTCCCTTAGGTACAAAGAGGTGATCACAACAAAAGCCACCATGGCTTCATGAGCTATTGTTTGTGATCTGAGCAATAACACCTGAGCACACACCACCTCCCAGCCTGCCCCAAGTGCAAAGGCTGGTGTTCTCACCACAGGACGTGCAGCAGCAGGCCTGCACTCAGCCTGACACGAGGCTCACTCCTGACCCCTCCAGCAGGAATGACATGGGAATCCCTGACACGGGAACCTCGTGTTGGAGCTTGTGCGTTCTGGCGGGCACGCTAAAGCACACCCCCTTGGTCTTTGAGGTACCTAACTGATTTCTGCAGGAACAAGCAAAACAAAATCATATCAGGGGCATCTCAACCCTGCCACTTGCCAACATGGGGGTCAATTTGTCCTCAATACAGAGTACCAATATATTTCTCTCTGAACAGCCTCCTCAAGGTAAAGAAAACAAGAACTTAACACTCAACTGTATGAATACTAAAATCACAAGGAAGAATAGAGCTGTTGAAAACAAGATGTTTTACTTTGGGTGCTCCTGACATCTTTATAATCTTAAGAAAGTAAGTTATTTCAAAATTAAAACTATTTCTCGTGGGAAAGGTGGTGTTTAGTCACTGCTTTTATTTCAGTAAAAGAAAAGAAATCTATGCTCTGTGTTTGTGTTCTTTCTCACCCTCAGATTAATTGCCAAGAGTTCAGTGGCAAATACTGTACATGAATTTGGGAATTTCTGACACAGGTTAAGTCTTTTTTTTTTTAAGAAATGAAAGAGCATTGATAAAATTCATTTATACATTCGACTCACATACAGTAATGCCATCAATAAATAATACATGCCCAGAGACTCTTGGGTTTCTATATCATGCAGTATGAATAACCACTTCTTGTATATTTATTGTAAGCAGGATATTTTAAAACAGAAACTTTTCATAGCTCCATTGTCAATGACAAAGGACAAATTTTTTTTTGGAAGGGGTGGTGAGGAATGCCAATATTGGACGCAGCAATCATTTCACCCAAGTGAAAAAAAAAAAAAGTAAGATTTTCATTACTAAAAATGACTATCAAAGCTTTTTCAGGTAGGAGCAACATCAGTCTAGGCTGTATGAAAAACCCCAGAGAGAGACAGAAGGTCCTGGCAGAGGAAGGCAGCTGATCTTGGCTGCCTGGCACCTGGAGAGAAGCACTGGAGTGCAGGTGCTCCAGATGCAGGCAGCAAGTCTGCATGCCCATCAGGTCCAAGTACCCAGACAAGTCAACTAAATTTTGGTGACCCAGTGAGCATGACAAACAGCAAAGCTGTCTAAGATGCCTTGATCTTGTTTTACTTCAGACTTATTTTTTTTTCCCCATTTGACCTTTTTGTATTTCTTCTCTTCTCAGAGGCCTTCAACTTTTGCTGGTACAGATTGTTCTCAGGGCCCAGCCCATCCCTGCTCCCCCCACAAAAAAAATACAGCATCATGAAAATTTAGGCTTAGTCTTCAAGGAAGTAAATGGCATTAACAGCAACCACCTGGCCTTCTCAGAGGTGAAGCTGCCTGGAGGTCTGTGCCTGCCAGCCCTGAGCAGCTCTTGAGCAGCACAGACCTGTTCTGGGCAGCACTTTGGTACAGGCTGAGCCCCTTTGGAGCAGCAGCTCCCAGAAATGGATCTGTTCTTCATTGCAGAACTGGCACTGTGGGGAGTCTTCCACCTCCTTGACACACAGAGAAGGGAAACGCCATCATCAAATGACATCAGGAATAAATACATGCATTTGAAATGTAAAGCTGTTGTACAATGCCAGCTGGCTGTTGGGATTATATTTCTGCAACACTCATTTCTTGGTGTAAACAGAGAACAAGTTAAGCTGGATCCTAGGCTTGGCCTTAGTAGTTTTGCACAGCTTACAACAGTCACACAGCTACATTTGAGTTTCTAACTTCATCTAGCTCATTAGCACTAATATTTATTTGAAGTGCTTCAATTAAAGCAGCTATTCTTAAAGGTGTTTACAGTCAAATTTATTTTCAATGCATGATATTAACTTACTGTGGATTATTCAGATATTAGTCACAAAATTTGTCCTAAGCCCCTCAGTTCCTGGACAACTGTCTAAAGTTTGATGCAAACAGAGAATCTGAAAGTTTCAGCGAGTGTGCCTGGGGAGAAGAGCATGGAGAAATTACTTCTAGTGCATAGACCATATGATAGGTTTAATGCATCCATAAATAATGACTTGAAGTACTTTAATTATCATTTAAGATTCTTCATATTACTTATTTCCTGGTGCCTTTTTCAATTTTCTGCTTTCTAAGACAAGTACTTTCTTCCAGTCTGAACCTATCTTACTAGCACTGGGACCAATATTTGGCCATTAACTTCTAAAAGATTAGAAATATTTTATATGAGTGAATTTCCCTTCAAGAAAGAAAGAACCCTCAATCAATAACAAACCTGGAAGGAGTTACGTAGCAGGCCTGTGTGTTAACCAGAAACAGACATCAGAAGTCTTTCAGCTGCTTGTATACATGGGATTACTTTATGAGCAGCAGTAATTTTTATTCACAGAGGTTACTTCCCAATAGACAAATGAATTAAAGAAAATTGCATTCTATTCACTATTCTTCTTCCACTATTGAATTCAAGAAATTCCATCTTCATCTGCTGAAATATTTCCAAAATAATAAAAAACCCTCAAAAAACTCAAAGTATTAACATTCAAACCTCAAAAATTCAAACCTTTTCATAATGTCCTGACCCCATACGGAGGCTGATTTAAAGTAAACTAAATACGTAAGAAATAACTATAATAAGTCTTCAGACATCAAGTAATGTTAAAAAAAATCAGGAATTAAATCTTTTCATTTAATTGTTTTCATGAGAACCTAACATTTGTATCATGGGAGAACCAAACCACAAATGTGCACACTGGGAAGAATTTCCAAAGTCAGTGATAGTATAATCTAAACAACAGTGCACAACCATTTAGGATTGTCTTTAAGTCCCAAGAGTGAAGTTATTTTTAAGTAAGTTTTCCTCAGTGCACCTTCTGGATTTTTTCCTCGTTAGAAAAAAAAAAATGTTCTTAAACTTGTTTGTTCATAAATATTAATTATGTTCTTTACAAACAATATTTTGGATACACTTACTGTAGTATTTCTAATGCTGTTAAAGCCTTGGACATTTGGAGGGGAGGGGGCTTATTTGTTAATATCAGGACATTTTGTGAGTTTTAAGAATTTATATGTTGTTCCTTAAAAAAAAAAAAAAATCAGCAGGAAAGTTTTAGAATGAAGATTTTTTCAGTCAAAAATACAGTTTCACCTTCAAAATCTATATCTGATAAGAAACAAGTAATAAAAAACTTGGCTTTTTAGAAGAATTTTTTGTTTGTCTCCTTTAGCACACATCCACAGACAGGTACATATTGACTAGGTTTTAGCACAGCCTTTAACATGGAGTAACACTTTCTACAGATGCAAAAAATTATTTTACACATATTTTATCATGTTCCAATTTCCTATACAGAAAAATAAAACCAATACAAAAGTTCCTAAATAATGTCATTTTCTCAGGTCTTAAATGTCCTTCATCACAGACAGAAGATGATGACCAGCAACAGAGATGAGGATGGAGCATTACTACATTTGGCAAGCAGCAAGATTATTCAGTCTCTAGGTGTTTCATTACTGGTATCCATAAAATCTGAGGAGAGCATGAAAGGTAGAAGAGAAAAAACACAAGAAAGACAAGACAAAGGTGCTTACTATGATCACTAATTTTTTGCTACTTTCCTACACATCAGAAACTGTACAAGCAAACGTGTACCAGGACCTAAAGAAAGGGGGAAAAAAAAATAAAATCAGGCATAGGTGTGTGGGAGATGAGCCCTCTCAGTGCTGCACAGCTCTAGGCTGTACAAGTCACCTCAGCTCCTGGGAAGTTGAAAGGCCATGACCACCTCTGAAGCCATAGATAATTGCTGGAACACACAGATGGGGAGTTGCACCTTACAGACATTTCCTCCTGGAGAGCTACTACAGCCAACTAACATGTTAACCTGGTGCTCAAAATGGCCAGACACCCAAAACAATTTGCTGTTTGGCCAGACACCAAAAACAATTTGCTGTTTGGTTTCTCAAAGGGAACACTGTTTTGGAATGTTCCAAGAGTCTCTTCCAAACTTTGACCTTGCTTGTAGTCCCAAAGCCCATTTTTCACTCATACGCCATTTCTAGTATGAAGAACGTTCCCAAGGTTAATAGGATTTCTCTTTTGACCAGCTGCATACACAGGCTGAATGAAATGAAGAATTTTTTGCATAATGCCTAATCTAAAACATACTTTCACATCAAGTCTCAAGTTGGGCTCTGTGCTACCTGTACTTACTTAAGCCAAATTATAAACCACTTTCTGCAGCTATATTCCCTGTCACTTGGTATCAGCCTGCAGCTAAGAAACTTTCCTGGTCCTTCCCTGCAAAGCAAGGCATTTTAATGAGCTGATATCTCATCATCTCTAAAGGGGATATCAGAAGCTGTCTTAAGCCCTGTCTTCTTGGCTATAAGCCCACTTTTTAAGCTTGAAAACTTGGTTTCATTAAGTACAGTCCAACATTGTTTTAACTTCCTACCTAGTTCGTTTAAGAGATTTCTAGGAAAATAAGTTAAATGAAGAAACAATTTGCAGCAAAACTTACACAATTAATACAAAAATTTGTCTTTGTGTACAACTTCACAGGGGAAGCCCTTACTTACATATTGCTTGCAAATAACTTCAAATTAAAAAGTTTCCCCTGTGAGGGCTAACTGATTATTTAAGGAACTAACTGTACACATGACAAGAATAGGCTGCTTTATTTAAAATTAGCAGGTATAGCAAAGATACTTCAAATACCATGAGGATGCTTCTAATAGAAAGCACAAAAATAATTTTAGTTTTAGACTCTTCCCTCATCTAGACTCAGTTGTAGTAAGCAGTCATCAATAAAATGCATTGCAGAACCTATTGTTTTCTACAGTTGTTAAGAGTCCCTTTATTTTCCATAGAGAAAATGAACTGTCATAATGGGCACAAACAAGATCTCCTATAAAGCTGAAGCCCAGGTACTAAGCATGGAGTTTTTAGTAAATATCATTAAATCCAGCAGCTTACACCAAACACCTCTCAACTATAAGCACAGGAAACAATCAGTTAAAGTTTTAAAAAAAACAAAACAACCAAAAACCTGAAGAATTCTAGTAAGGTACAGTAAAAACTGTTTTGCTCATTGCACATGATGAGAAAAGTCTAATTCACTCGAGATTCAGGTTGAAAAAAAAAGATGTTTTTTTCCTCCTTTGGTGGACATTAAGCAGAGCTCTTTGCAAAAGCTGCTGAAGATGGTTCCCCTGTAATCAGGAGAGAAACAACCCTGATTGTGTCCTAGAGTTTCTCTCCAGCTGCTTTGGAAGAGATGAATCCTGCCCTTAGTGGCCATTAAGCACGAGCACTTCCTCCAGTGGAGTGACCTCCTGGACCTGGAGCAGCCTGGCCTCCTGTTGTGAGCTGCAGGGCACAAAGAACATACCAAACTCCTAACTCTGCTCCAAAAACAAAAGCAAGGCTGAATTTAGTGATTAAAGCCAAGGGTGATGTACGAGGAGGTGTCAGCACCTCAGGTCTCTGGTTGCAGTTACCACAGCAATGTAAAATTGCAGCACTGTCCCATATACACTGCAGTAGTCTTGCAAATAATTTTCCATGCTAGGAACAAGAATTTAGGCACATTAAACCTTTTCTGTGATATATAGATATATATATGTATAAATCTTCCTTATTATACAATATTTGAATGGAAAGACAGCAAACATAACATGCAATCCCACATGACATGAATTACAGTTCTGCCATGCAAAAATCTCCATTATCAGCAGCACGTGGAAGACCATCAGAGCCATTTCTTAAAATCCTTTTAAAAAAATCTTAAAATCCTTTTTTTTTTTTTGTACATCAGCCATCACCATTTACTGATGGGGATTTCCAAGACAGGTTCTCAAATCCCAGTCTCTCTCTCTGTTGTTGGAGTTATTTCTGTGAGGACTCATGGCAGTACAAGACTGCATTTTTCCCTCTTTTCTATTGTGTGTATATAGACTACCTCCATCTGGTACAGAAATTAGAGTATAAATGTTATTAACTGAAGTGCAGCAAGGTGACTGTGAACAAGACTCCAGTGGTTTAAGTATCAAAGTCTGCCACTGCTGAATGTGATCTGACCCTATGATAAAAGAGGCCTTGGTTCCTTCTGGGGTATGGAGTTCAGCAGTTTTTCATATCACAGTTTCTACTCTTTCCCAGAGCACAGATTTTTAAACAAAGGAAACACTACAATCTGATATTGTGCTTATCACTAGTAACATCCCTTTGATAAGCACATTGTCCAAGAAACCAAGTAAAGTGTTGAATATTATACAATTTATAATGTTATCTGGCTGTAACAAGTTTTTAAACCATAGAAGTACAGTTTCAAAAATAGGAAGGAATTTTACTTAGGCAAAGATCATAACTGCTTCATTTTCCTCAAAATATACAAAGTTCAAGTAGAATTGAATTGAGAGCTATAAGAGAACTCTCAATGAAAACCAGCAAGAGAAAAACAGAAACAAGAAAATTACGGTGCATATTCAAGCTTGTTGTACAGATGCCCATGAATAAAAACCCTTTTATGGCAGTTGTTACATAAAAATAGTGCTACTTCAAGATGGCACAATTGATTTTGCTGGAATTCACACTTGCACTTTGGAAAATACCTATCAAGACAATTTATCAGTATGTTCTCTTATATTCCGCTGTTCTTACAAATTCTTCAGCATTTTGACTAAAAGAAACAGCAGGAATGAAAAAACACAAACACAACTGCATATAAATCTATGGAAAAAGAAATAATCTATGGGAAAAAAATAATAAAAGAATATTCTAGAGTGATTTAGACATTAGGGGTCACATGGTAAAAATCCACAGCCATCCAACCTGGGTGTAATTGAGCTTATCCAAATCAGCTTGGGAGAAAAAGTCAAACAGGACTCCAAAAAAGCCTGTTTAAAAAAAGAAATGCCTACTGCATACATTATGGTAATCCTTCACACAATGTGTGATCTTCTATTCTCCTATCAGATACTGAGGATAATTATTTATTCAGACAAGGAACAATGCACAATTGCAAAAAAAGACAAATATTTAACTTCTCAGCCCCTTATGTATAAACCTGCCTATCAGGTTGTATCCTTGATTTAGAACAAGATCAACTTGCTCTAGGTTCTGCTCAACCCACACTAAAATTACTTGATAATAAGGCAGTAATTTGTTTGCCTGTTCAGCATTTTAAGAGAGATTAATCTGCTAGTGACATTTAATGGAAATTAAATCACAGGCATATTACAGGATAATTGGGAAGCATCAAAGGAATTGCTCAACTATAGTCATGCACATCCTGTTCTTCAAAATTACAGTACTAAAGACTCGCCAGACTTTCTTTAAATTTCTCTGTGAGGAGAATGCAGCAGAATTTAGTGCCTAAAAGCTATAACAGTAAGTGACTATTGAAGACCAAAATGCAGAACACAGCTGGCTGCTGTGTGAAGCAGCAGGACAGCTGCAGAGGGAAGTGGGCAGCGTGTCCATCCTGCTGGAGCAGGGAGCACAGCCAAGGACAGGCACATTCTGCACGGACACCACACTGCTGTTGAGCCCTTGGTGTTTTCATCCTGTCTCAACAAGGACATTGCAATTTTTTTCAGTTATTTAAACAGTTAAATGTTTTAGTTTCTGTTATAATAAAACTTGATCTGTTAGTGTTTGAAAGCATTTTGGTCAATCTCAGGGCTGCTTCACTAACACAGGCTTCTGCACAGTTAACTCTTTCATAACAAGCAGTCTGCCTCTGCAAACCCAAAATCTATGTAGCAGACTACTGATACTTTTATCTCCTTCACATCTTCAGATAAACAGACCCTTCTGAAATTTCAGTTGAAAGAGACACAAAAGACTACGTATTTAATTACCCACCTCCTGAAAATGATTTGCAGTCTTCTCAAAACACAGAAACTTGATACGGCCCTCTTTGATACCCTTGATTATTAACAGAGAGCAGTTCTCAATCCCGATTAAATAGTGAAACAAATCTGAGACAAGTCTGAGACAAACTTAAAAACATAGTGACTCTCAGGTACATGAAAAACTTCCAACAATTGTTTTGTCCCCATGTTATGCTTGCACGTTGTTTTAAGACCTTTATAATAATAATTTTTAAAAAATTATACTGAAGTAGAACTAGCTGGCTTGCAGATGAGAGAATAATAATAGCCTGAAGGGAGAATGATAGTAAACTGTACAAAGTAAAGAATACTACAAACCTTTTCATGCAAGTTAAATACTTGGGAGGAGAAAGGTGGGGCAGAAGGCAGGACTACTCTTTTGCATGTGTGAGGCCTGACTGAAGGCAGAAACAGCTGCTGTCTGGGTAGAGCCTCCTCTGATGGTGGTGCCCAAGCAAGCCAGACTTGTGAGTCTTAGATAAGACGGATACAACACAGATGAGCCTGCACAGCCCAGTTAGAACAAGTGGTTGAATTTTCTTGTGTTCTCTTGCAAGGTGCACTAGCAGTGATTCTTTTCTTTTATGGCTCAGTATCTTTAATTGTTATCCTGCTTTAAATAACAACTTGTCCTTCAAACCACACATCCAGGCAAAATTGGAACTTCAGAAAGAATAACAAAAAACACAACTAAGTAAATACCAGCCAATATCAATCAGATATCAATGCACTTAATTTTAAACAGAATGAGATCTGAAAATTTCCTTCCATTCATTTGCCTTTTAGCAGCATAGCACCAGCTACAAACTGGAGTAAGCAGAGAAAGTCTTGCTTGGACTTCATCTCAATGCAAGCAGCACACTCATGAATGACCATCAGCTTGCACACCATATACACAAGGAGGGTGGTTATAGGTCAGGAATGCTGTGCATTGGCAAGATTGTGTGGGAAAACCCATATGGCACCTGCTGACACCCTAAAGGCACTTTCCAATACCTTACTCCTTCAAGAGCACTACATAAACAAGTGAAATTCCTCACTCTGAGATTCACAGTTTTCGGGTGGGCAGATTGCTGTGCCCACATGGTGCCTCACTGAGGCCAGCACGGCTCCATGCAGGTGCAGCTGTCCATGTGCACGTAGTAAACTGCAGGCTCAGAGCTCACACTTACTCCTATAAAACAGAAATAAAATCAAAGACACACAAAGAGGGAAAAGAAACTGCTTTATGCTTTCCCCACACTCTAAATAAATGAATTTTCTGGAGAGAAATAACAGAACTAATGCTGGTTCAATTTGTATTTCTCTCTGGATAGATGCCTGAGGAAATGTCTCCCCAGAGTAGCTTGAAAAAGGCAGCAGCACATATTTTTTCTTGCAAACCAAGGATATTGGAGTAATGGTAATCTAGTCAGAGTAAACTATAAAGAAGTATGATTCACTACTGCCGAATCTATTTTGACTTCTTTATGTATACATGGATCCTTACAAAGAAAAGATCTTGGCTGCAATGTGCCTGGCTTTGTCAGGTCCTCCAAGTTTGGCTCGGGGAATGTGTGGGAGTGGCACAAAGCAGACAGCTGTTCCTATAATCTGTGCTAACCTCCTGTTTCGTAACTGCTAGGTCACATTATACAGAAAGCACATTGTAAGTGTTACCTTTCAAAGTAACTCTGCCTGTACAGTTGTTGCTATAAGGACACTCTACACTGGCATAAAACAGACAAAGCAGAGCTTCTGCAGTCTGAAGAAGAAAGAAAATGGGTCAGAACCTCTGTCTCCTCTCACACTTAGAAAATACAAGTCCCATTTTAGCCACCTGAATTCTCAGTTCTGAGGCTGGGAGTCACAGACTGCAGACTCATTAAAACAAAGTGTTTCAGTATGCTGCTCACTTTGAATGGTGCCAGTTCATCACCTTCGCATTGATTCAGAAGCCCCTTCCCATGAGCCAGCAAAGACTCACAGAACTTATTTCATCAGTTTTCACATTTAATTACTTAGTCTCATTTGCTGCTTTGGTGTTTGAGAAACCTCAGGAGACAGCAAAGCTTAGTGTCATGACAGAAGCCATTTTCAAAGCAAGATTATATCCATTCCTCCCTCTCTTTTTTTTTTCCTTCAAATTGCATACAATTTCCAGTTTCTAACAGGGAGGAAAAAAAAGAAAAAAGAAAAGAAACCAACAAAAAGCAACCTAGCCAGCAGCCAGGCACATGTCACATGATATTAGGGATGCAGCATCATTGTTCTCATACACTCCCTCAGAATTCTTATGTGGATTTCCAATACAGGCAGATCTTCAAAACCGTTTTCCTCAAACAGCACGGATCTTTTGACAGAGATAGCAAGGCTCTTAGATGGAAAACTTAAGCAGCAAACTTTGCAGCCACTTCTACATTTCATCTTTGTAGCAGATATGCAACGAGACACTTTCCAATCACATTTGAAGTTAATATACTGGGGAATTTATTCTTTTCCCACTCCAACATATACATGACAGATAATGCAGAGAATGCCAGGGCAGAACATGACTCCACTGTCGTGGTTTCACAAGACAAGGGCAGCTCAGAAAGACCATAGACAATTCTCTTGACAATTTGTATATTAAATATATATTGCACAAATGAACTAGACTTAGAAGTTTTTGCTTCACTGGGTATTTTAACAGCCAGAATAACACTTGTGGATTAGGAGACAGTTTAGACAGGCTTAGCTGCAGCAGTAGGGCAGAGCACAGACCACAGACCTGCGTGCTGCCTCCACAAGCATTCCTTTCTCCTTGCCTGAAGAGTAATCCGTCATGAAAGCTTGTTTGATTTCCATAATAGAAAACAGTTCAAGAATACAGCAACATATTTTCCAGTCCCTCGGTTGAAACTGAGTATTTTCTAGTTTTAAAAAAAAGCTGTCGAAGCGTTTTGTGAGAAAGTCTGTTAAGCCCATTGTTTGGGGACTACTTTTAAGCCCCTGTTCTTCAATTTCCTGAGTCGTGCTTTAAGCAGCAGGTTGTAATCGCTTCCATACTTCACAATATTTTAAATATGCCTATTTCAATCTACAGTCATAAAAAAAAAAAGACAAAAACAGTGAAGTACAGCAAGTTTGATTTTCTAACCATTAGCCATTTTACAAACAATATGGAAAGGGCATGACCTGCAACAGCTTTTTTTTCCCCCCCAACTCCTATTTAATAAAGTTTTATATAACAAATACAAAACATTTGAAAGATTACAGTGTTTAAGATGTCTTTTCTGTTACATATTTATTGAACAAGAAGACTGGTAAAAGCCACATTTTCTTATTTTTTTACCCTCCCAGAAACTTTCTCCAAGTAAAGAAAAAGATTTGCTGCTATTTTGTTTCCCCTTCTGGAATTAGTTCATTTATGAGCTAAAGATGCAGAAGAGTATCAAATCATCCACTAAAGCTCCGTGCTCAAGAGGAAGAGAAACAAAAGCTTTACTGTGTCTATGATTCTTCCTTCCTTCCAGACCAAAAGCTTCTGAAAGAATTTTTGTTCTATATTAAGGGATCAAAAAAAGTCAACCATAAGTTTCATCTTTTGGTGTCTTCTAGAGGAAAAAAGCTAATCTAGATTTATACAGAAATGTACAAGGTGTCGGCAAACACAATTGCAACACTCTTAAGAAAGTGGAGTAATTTGAAGACATGAACTACATACAAGCAAACCTAAGAGTCCTCCTGTACACACTCATCTTTGAGAATTTGGAGTCAATTATCAAAATCTTTAGGTAAGTGCAATAACACTTAAAACAATTCTAGTTAAGAGCCCTTGGACTGAATTTTGAACACAGTTTATGGCACAAAGCAAAAGACTCTGAACATATTCTGAAATAGTGCAAGTGCAAAAGCAATTACATTTTATAGTGACCCAGTTAAAACTTCTTCCTCCATGAAAACCTGCATAAATAGAGTGTACTATGTTTCTAATATTCAGAGAAACAGGCTTCAAGAACCTCACTCATCTGTTATATTGGTCTGCCATCTGTAGGCCACTGAGAAAATTCTTTCCTCCTGGCATTTTAGATCGCTTTGTTCGTTACTCTGCATTTTTGAGTAGATGGTAATCAGAAGCGTTACCATCCATAGTACACTGTACACATCATAAAAAGCTGATTTTCAAATCATTCCAGATACTTGATCATCACTAGGCACTTAACACTCCCCACCCAAGAAACCCCAAGATGCACAGTTAGACTGCTAGCCCCAGATTTAAGAGAAATCAGGATTATTAAAATATGAACTAGAGTCTCAGGAAGAGTCATTTATACCTTCTCAGCCCCGTGTCTTTAAGCATCTTATCTTTGTTATGCTGAATAGTCCTTTTATTATATATACGTGTACACGTATATATATGAAAACATATTCTTGCTTTCCACATGATTTCCCTGTGGGTTTCTTCCAAGTGTCACACAGAATATTTTTGAGAGATGCCACATAAATAAAAGAAAAAAAAAA
>WBND01000483.1:443963-471551 GCA_013398595.1 Tychaedon coryphoeus
CTACCAAACTTAATATCACCAATACTGTGTGCTCAATTCTGCCCTGGATGGCAGAAGCTGGAATTTTACCTCACTTTTAAAAGAGCACAAGAGGAGTTTTCCCACACTTCCAAAAATCAAAGTAGTGCCCTAGAGGAAGGAAAAACTGGGTCAGTATTCTTGCAGCACATCCTTAAGTGTAATTTCTAGGGATTACACCATCATTAGCAGAAGCTTGTGCAGACAGCCTGCATCTATCAAATGGGCTTCCTCATTCTTTAGGGCATTTTGGGCTTATTATTTATCAAGAAAAAACAATAGCTGTAGCTCCCCAATCTCATCTGAGCACTTTAGATGCAAGATGGATCTAATTCCAAATTACTTTAGAAAACCCTACCATATTGGCATGGTGTCAAAAAAAGACAAGTAAATAATAAGAATTCACCAGTAAATCAGATCAAAGAGTCAAGTGTCCTCTTTCAGAAAGGTGTCCAAAAAACTTTCTGCACTTCAATACAGAACTGACACTTCCCTTGATTTATCAGTATCCCATACATAGTGATCAGCTCTAGAGGTACTTACTCAGGGTAATTTTAAAAATAAATATTCTCAGGGCTTTGTTTTTTTTCCTCCTCTATGTAGTCCTAAAGATATTGTTTTCAGGACTCTTGCTAATTTCCAGCCTCCAAACTGTCCTTTGGAAGGCAGTGCAACTGCTTCTGGTAGCAGAAGCAGATACTTTCATGCACAAAATGAATAAATAAATAAACTTTAAAAAATCTGCTCCTCTGTCCCACCTGTTTCTACTGCTCAAAACCCCAAAATTAAAAACCTGATTGTTACCTAATTTCTTCTGGACCTTAGACTGGAGGATTGCACTGTGCAGGCAACTGAGCACTTTGGCTCAAACCACCAGACAGGTTTTTTTAATCTAAATCCTAAATTGCCTCAGGAACAAAGAGTGTTTCAAAACACAGACTGCCATAGCCAAAAATACAAATTTAGCCCTAATGTGGAGAAATGTTAAATCCAGAGGAGGATTTTCTATTGTGCAGAGCACAGCTGTGGGCTGAAGAGTCCCACAACAAGACACAGCATGTGTGCAGTCCACAGCTCCAGCATGAACGTGGCTCATGTCCTGGCCAGTGACAAAAAATTCCTAGTGCCTACCACATGATTATAGCTGTCACAAAACCCAGGCTGAGCAGGAGAAAATCTGGGTCTGGAAATCTGAACTGTCATTCAGAACTCGAGACAATGAGGTATGTTTCTAATCATTCCACTTTTCAAAAAGACTTGTTTTTCTGTAGAAGCCTGCCTGTGGCAAATAAATTGGAAACAAATCTGAAAGTCATATCATTGCACACCTGTGAGCTAAGTGAGCCTCTGCAAGTCAATTCTCACAGCTTGAAAACTGAGAGCACATAAACCTGCTGTGATCTCAGGTGAGATGAGGTGATTTCTGATGAAGGACCAATTGGATTATTATAAACAACTACCACTTGAGATTAGGCCTTTTCCTAAAACAGCACCATAAATACAAATTATGGGGTTCTGTGTGGGGATATCTGGGCAAATGCTCCGTGGTTTGTAGTCCAGTGAAAGTTAGGCTACATTTTCTGGTTACTTTTTGGAAGTAAAAACCATTCTATAATTATTTCTATATTTAAAAAAAATATATATATATACATACACACACACACAGACTTGCTGGTCAATACAGGTGTCCTAACTAGAAACAACTTCTTGATTAGATGGAAGACAAGAGCAATACTAACTTTGTGAAGAGGACAAAAAAGTGTCCAAATTTTCACAATTTCTCTTGCCGCAAAACTGACAGACCCCAATATATTCCAATACTTGACTGTTCCAGCTGTGAAAACAAACTTTTCAAAGTTCTCAAACAGCAGGCTTTCACATTTCTGGGAAATGAAACACTACTAGTTGTTTTATTTATGGTATCTTTGCTTTATGACAGTTAATGAGCTGTAATTTTATAAAAGAGAACAAAAACAATACTTCATGCCATCACAAATAGCCATCAGCATTATTTACTGCAGATGTTTTAATCTATTGTGGTAATAATGAAACATTCATTGTTTTGCTACCCTGAACTATCTGTGAGAAATTTAAAATGACAAAAGCTCGCCCTCCCTTTCCCCCCTGAAGCTTTTGCTCCTTTCCAGAAGGTTCTGTTGTGGAAAGGATAATGACGTGCTTGGTAAGAAACAACATAGTGGAGGAAACAGCCAATGTACAAAAATAGTTTCCTGATGAAGTCTAACCAATGCCTTCTGCAGAATGCAACTGTTTGGTAGACAAACAGGACATTAAATTTGTGATTAAAATGCATTAAATCCTCAACTGCATGATATTAATGTAAAAAAGTTTCACTGTATTTAGTCAGTGGTTTTAGTATTGTAACTTGAAGGCTTCAAAGAGCAGGATGAAAACCACCAATTCAGATGCATCCAGCCTCTGCTCTGACTAGGAGCTCCCATGGCTGTTCAGTGATCTTATCAAAGCCAAGGAGACAGGTTCATGCATGCAGGAAAACACTTGCCAGAGGTAGCCATGCTAACAGAGAGCAGTGCAGGACCCAGTGTCCCCAAACTTGGCCAGCAGCTTTGCACTGTAACCTGCTTGGAGCCAGCAGAGCTGGAACTGCACAAAGGCTGCTCCTTCATGGTGATTCCTTGGCTTCCTATCTACTAAGCAATGATAGAAATCTGGGATGATTTTACCACTTGAGCTGCATCTACTTTCACTCAAAATCACCAGGGGAGAACAAAACCCAACCAAAACCAGCCAAGTCCCCAAAGACTTGCCGAACCAAGTTTTTGGATTGTTTTCCAGTGAACATTCCTCATCATTCCCCCTATTTCTCAGTTAGCTCAAATATTGACTAATGCAGCCCCACTTGCCTGGTAAAACAAGTAGACAAGTTAATTTATAGCAGGTTTAGCATCTGTCAGGCAAGTAACAAGACAATCATTCACAAGGCTCTCTACCTCAGACTGCAGGCAATTACTCAGCCGTCTGGAAAAGACAAAAGAAAAACTGAGAAATTTTGTGTGGTGAGCTCAGGTTCCAGTGGTTGATTTTCTGCAATAACATTAAGGAGCAGGGAGCCCAGCTTCCACAGCTCTCCAGTGTTTGCCAGCATTGTAGTTTCACTTGAAGTCAAGTTTAATCTCAGAGGAGAGAGGGAGCCACAGAAAATGGAGATGTGCTGGGGAAGAATACCTGTAGCCTAGATGAACCTGTCTAGATACCATCATTACCATATTTCTTAATAATAAATAAAATTTATTATAATAATATTATAATTTATAATATAATTTATTGTTATAATTAATGCATAAGGAAATGAATAATTTGTTCATATCACAGCTAAAACTTAACTCTACAAAGATTACTTATTCCAGTTTCCCTGAAAACTACGCCTGTGTTCCAGCTGCAAGGATGCAACACTCACACTCATCCAGCTCACATCCAGCTCTTTGCTCAAAGGAGCCCCTAGCAAGAGCAGCTCCTTGACCATGTGCCCCAGACCTGTCTTGTACCTATGGATCCTAGCCAGAGTGACTGAAAGTTTGAGATGAAGCACAATCCTCCACGCCTACATTCCTGCCCTAATCCTTCATTTCCACTGCTCTTACCAGCCAGGCAGCACAAAGCAAGCACTGGGGAACCACAGATCTTGCTCTTCATCACAGCTCATCAGAAAGGGTCTTAAACACCCAAAGAATTCACTTGGCATTCATTATGGAAAGAAAAATCCAGTCTTGCGAAGGAAGGCTGCGGCATCAAAAGATCACTTTACCTTAAAAAGTGTTGCTTTTTTCTCTTAGCTTCTGCAGCAACTATAGATAGAATTTAACTGTGAATCCTGCTTATGTAAAAAGACAATTAAGCCCAGTATTGTTATAGTTGGACTGCATTTCCAAGGATTTCAGCTACTATTTCACCTACTTTCACCCCAGCCATAAAACAGGTAACATCTCAGAATAGCCTGGCCTATTCTTCCAAGTGGATTAAAAGCCACAGTCACCTAGCGACTTCAATTGCTGTGTTTTCCTTGTTTAAGCCAAGTCTCAGGTATGTCCTCACTGTCTTTATCTACCTCCACAACAGCCATATCTCCACAGGTCTCAGTTTCCCCTTTGAATAGCTCAGTGATGCTATCTGCTGCAGAAATGCCTGGCCTCTTTCAGGTTCCACAAAACTAATTAAAAAACTTAGCAATATTCATGTTGCAACAGAGATCTGGGCCTTGATGTTTGATTTACAGCTTCCTAGAGGTTGTTTGCCTGAGCCAAGAGATCCTTCAACAGTTGATTTGCATAGAGGTCTTTCACACACTGTTTCCAATAGGGATGCTTTCAAATGGAAAACTGACTTTTATCATCAGTGGAAGAAGATCCCATCCCAGAGTCAGATGAAGCTCTTCAAGAGAGTTAATTACATTTCTAATGGGATAAAAAGACAAAGTAACATTCAAAAATGACCTCAAAGAAACCACAGTAGTGCAGAATATGTAAACAGCACTCATTGCCCCTTTTACCTGAGGCAAAACTAGACATTTCCTAGTGTTAGGAGTAGAAAGTCTAACTTGGTTTATTTATTTTAAACCAAAGAACCTGTGCTCTCACAGGTGAACTAATGCCAGAGAGCAAGAACACCAAATACTTAGGTTCAATAAAGATGTTTCATAGGAGTGAATACTCAACAGGGAGAAGATTCTGACAGTGCTGAAGATATGTCAGAGTTAAAGGTTGCTGTTCCTTATAGATATACTCTGATTTGTTTTGCAAGATGGAAAGAAATATTATTTAGGTGCCGTAATTTTGACTTCCAGTGCCCAAAGCCTTAGCTAAACACATGCACTGCAAAGCAATCATTGCATGCAAAAAGACTGCTACAGCACTAGGAAAAAAAAAACCATCAGAAAGACAAGTGATCACTCTGCCACATGACCTGCAGAAAAACCTGGATTCCAAACATAAGACTGCAGTGAATTCAGTACCATCAAAAACAGAAAGTGATGAAGGATGAAGGTTCAGTCATGAGCAAGTGCACCTCAGAAGTAGAGGGGTCAATCTCACACTTCACAAAACTCTGATGACTATTTGGAGATGCTTTTTGAGACAGCAGATTTTGACATCAGAAACAAACCAAAGAATACAAAATAGAATACACCATCAGGTAATCCTAAATTGCTGTTAGAAGAGGTAATTGCCAAAGAGATCCTTAGAAATCTTTATATCAAACTTCACACCTAAACCAATTACCTGCAAACATGCTGCTTTCAGCTGGAAAACAGCAAAGCTGAAAAACCAGCAGTTTTGTGGAACCACTCCCTTGAACTTTTATGAATGTTTTCATAGGAAGGATAATGCAGGATTTTTCAGTAGAGCAAGGATTGTTGCTCCCATTACTTCACAACAGGAGCAGCCTGATACACCATGCATTATCCTTTAAGAACTTTCAGTACAACTGCTTGTAGCATTTATACAGCATGTAAAAATGATTAGGAAGACACTACAGAAAATGAAGTAAAATACAATTATGATTAACCACCCAAAGATTAAAGGCAAGATACAACTTTGAATGTTCCTCACTGAAGTGTATATAACTTGTTTGTTAGAAGTTTTTATCATCAAGTGCACCTCAACCACTTGTAATCAAAAAGGTTGTTTTGTTTTTCAACAATCTTAATCACTTCAATGATACCAGTAAGCCTCAAAGTCTGTTAGATACCATTTTTGTAAAGCTCAGTGGGGAAAGCTTTGAAAAGACTCACTTTGATATTCTGGACTCAGTAACAACAAAAGTTTTGGCTCTAGATTGACAAGATCAAAACTAGATATATGCTGTATTCTGTGTTAGGTCTCACCACACCTAGAGCCCTGCAACCTAAATAAGACAGCTGTAAAAAGATTCCAAAACAACCAAGCAACCAACTAAAACCAGTCCACAAGGTAAGCTTTAACCACACAAATTTGAACACAGAGAAAAGGATTAAAGACCAACAATGAATAAAAGAAGAAGTTATTTTAGCATAGTTTACCCACAACAATTTAAGCTGCCAACTCAAGGCTAAAACAATGCTGTTATTTCCTCAGAGAAAGCTACCTGGGCAGCCTGCTCCCTCTTCAGCATTTTCATCTCCCTGTCCCTGCAAGGGGCCATGCACTAAGATTTCCTCCTTCTCACATTGTTTCATCTCTTTCCCAGTACAGTTCAGCAGTAATCTCTTCAGACTGGATTATAAATATCCACCAGCTAATCATCACCACTTGGGTTACAATGCTTAACCCTAAAACCTGCTCAAGACCAAACTCAACTTAAGCTCAACTTAAATTCATAGCAAAAGCCACCAAGTCAAAAAACAATGCATCGTATTTTCATAACAAAAATAAGACATTCCTGTTTTACCAAACACTTACCTTTAGCATCCACATCATTCTAAAGTCTTTATTCTTCAAGACCAGGCCACTGATGGGCTGCTGTCTCTGCTGCCAGTCTTCTCACAGAATGAGACAGCTCCACAGCTGGTATAAATCAATCTCATCATTAAATTTATTCCTGCCAGCTGAGGAAGGGGCTGCTTTTTACTCTGTAGCTTGGAGTACTCTTCATCTCCTGTGCCATTTGTCATCTCTTGTGCAGCAGCCTTAGCCCAGAAATGGTTGTTTCTCCAATAGACAGCCACTCCTTACTTTAAAAGGCACCTGACAACACATTTTCCTGTCGAACTCTTGACAGTAAAAGTAATTTAAATATCTGTGATGATATATATTACAGTCATTGAAATCAGATGCAAGTCTGGAGTTTGACAAGTAGAGGTTTATTACTTCAGACTGAGGCTATTCTTACACTTATTTCTCTCCATAGGTGGATGGGGGATAATTCATAGCTGTGAATCAAAACACTTGGCCAATTTAACAGCAATCTCTCATTCTCATTCATAACCCCACAACTCATTTAGAACCCAACCCTTATAGACAGCTGCCTACCCCAAATTCTGAAAATTCCTGAACTGCTTCTTTCCCCATCACCTCTCTTTTTTGGTTTGATCATCATATGAATCCTGTTGGATATACAACCCATTTCAAATGGGCAAGTGATGGTTTAAGACCAATAACTTCTGATACTCATCCTATTAAATATACTACTGGCATTTCCATGAGATGAGAACACAGTGAGCTGTTTCCTGCAGCAGGAACCTGGAAGGGTTTTCCTCTCAGATGTTAAAATGTAACTGTCTAAATAAGTATTCAGTATGAAGAGAGATTTACACTGTAACTTTATACTACACATGAATGACAACATTATAAAGAATCAACACAAATGGAGTTTTACTACATTTTGATTATCCTTCTGAAATTCAAATTTATAACTTATACATGCACTTTTGGTGAAGTAAAAAAAAATTTCTTTGCCCCTGTAAGTTATTTTAACTCAACAAAATAACAATTGAGAGTTATGTAGATGGAATGGCTAAACTCCTAGATGAAATGTTTTTATACTTGCTGTTTTAGAACTAAAAACTTTTTTGACTTTTAAATATGCATTTTACTATAAGCTTAAACTACTGAGGCTGAGGACAAAAATAAAAACAATTTTTCTCACAGTAATGTCATTGTCCATTGAAATAAAAGTGCCTTACATTCTATAGCATATTTTCCTAAAAATCTTATAGTTGTTAACAAATATTCTTTCAGTAGTTCATAATTCTACTTCCAGTCTCATCTCTGCACTTTCTAACCCTCAAAGGAATTTTTTAGTTGTCAGAAATGTATGAATACTATTGATAACAACCAAAGTTGCAGCCTGGCAAAATTGAAAAGCTGTTCCCTTTTAATGCCTTTTTTTCTGAGAACTAAGAACTTTTTTAGAACTTTCAGCACTGAGATCTTGGTATTTTTCCGTGATGTCATCCCACATGAAAATTAATGTTTTTAATTAAGCAAAACTGACCTTATTTCTTTTTAATAAAAAATCTATTTTTTTGTGCTAGTAAGGACACAAGTGTGTTTCCTTCAAATAACTGGAGCAGGTGTAGTCTGGAAGATAAAATCTCCCACAGCTATATATTTCAGCAAGCACTTGTGGCCACCTAGCTCTGGAAGATACTGGTTCTGTTACTGTATGAAAATATGGAAATTGTGTACTAAATACACAAAATACAGTTAGACTCAATGATCTTTAGGGTCCTTCCCAACCCAAATATTTCTATTATTCTATGAAAATACGATTCTTTCTCTGAACTTGGCAATTATTTCATAAGTATGTGCTGTGTGAGTGTGCAGGGATAATTTGACTGCACAAGTGAACTGTTAATATTAGGTATTTGCATTTTTCTGAATGGGTAAAATCACTTGACATACTGTAGGTTTCTTTCAGATGCTGGAGCACAAGCTAGGAAAAGGTTGAAGTGCAAATAGTTGGATAAAGCTTTTAAAAGCAGAGAAATAGTATAGGATGAGCCATAGAAATTTTTCAGGCACTGGAACTTACAGAAGAGATTGAGAGAAGAGTATATTTTGAAAGAAATCTAATTAAAACTTATTTTATGAACACTCCCCCTCTTGAGGACTGCAGCCTGAGTCTGTAACTGCTGTGCTGAAGTATGGTAGTAACACACAGTGGCAAGCAAAGAGCTTGAACACATCTTTATGAATATTCACAGAGCAGAAAATGAGTTGTATGAATGTGAAATCACATTGGATGTACTTGGCAGTTTTGGTGTGCTCTTTAGCAATTTATAGTTTTTGCAAATGCCAACCTTCTGAACTAGGTGTGACTCAGCTGCAAGGCACTGACATTTGGATTTCAAATAACATACCTGTAAGAATACAACATATTTTCCAAGAGCTCTACAAATAATCAGGAGCACACTGCCAGGCTGGTGCTGTGTGTACACATACAAGAGATTTGGCCTTTTGGGCTCTACTTGTCTTCAAGATCAAAACTTTTGAATGACTACCTGTAACATTTCACTCAAAGTAAATGGTAGAATTGAGGGTCACATCAGGCAAAGCTGGGCTCAGACTGGCTAAACTGAGAGTTTAAGGAGGTGTTTTTTGCTAAATAGAACCAAAGATGTTTTAACAAGCTTAAAGCAGCTCTAATAGTTCTCTGCTGAATCTCAGTTGAAAGCAATTAAAAAAAAAAAACTGTTATACTATGAAAACTACTGAGAAAAACAGATGCACATATCACATCTGATATCACATCTCAAAGTTTCCTGCAGATGTATTATTACTTTATTGATATTTGTCTTACTCTTGCTAAAATAGAGATGTTTAATCCTAACTGTTACCATAGCATGTTTGGAAACATACATACCCAGATCTCTTCTAACCAACTAATGAGAATCTGCTCTCTGCTGCTGCTTTTTATTCCAGAGCCTCATTTTGTCATACTGAGTTTATTGCTCACACTTTTCTCTGGAGAAAGTAACAATTATCCAAGTACTGAGTAAATGCTTCTGGTATATGTGAGAGACATATATGCTGCTGTGCATGCTTTACAAGTACTATAAATTTCTTTTCCAGCTCTGTCACAAAAGAATTCATTCCTGTTAGTAATTAATTACTCAACCATTGAGCAGGTTCTACTTGGCAGAACACTTACCATCAGAATCTACTTTTTAAAATATTTACTTCTCTATATAAGTGATGGAGACTGCTGTGTGCAATCTTGAGCCTGATTTATTGTTTGGTAATACCTTATTCTTGCTTAGTGAGTAATATCACTTAAATGCAAACCAGGACTTTTTATAAGAGCACAGAGTTTCTGATTTTCTGAGGTGCTTTCAGTAGACTATTGTGTAACTGCATTCTTCAAGGTCACATGTCAATGAGATTGATCTGACTGTGAGCATTCAGTTGTTGCCTAAGAAATACACTAAATTGCATGTTTTCCCTTTGTCTGAGAATGCTTTTCCTGGCTGCTTTGGATTTATGTATTCCTGGATATGTTCTTGGCTCTTAGGACATTTTCTGTTTCACTGAGGACCCCAGGCCCATAGCAAAGATATGATGTAAATAAATGTTGCTGCACATTGAGTAGTCCAAAGAAAAACTTTACCCTAATGAGCTTAATTTCCCTAGGCTCCCCTTACTGGCTCCTGCAGCAGTAACTTTCTGCTGAGAAGCTTTGGATAGTGAGGCTAAATTCAGCCATTACAGAAACACCACCCTTATTTAGTTACTACCTTAATTGACTTATGCATCTGGTCTCTTGGACTCCAAACAAAATGTTAAATCATTTGATTCTTCTGAAACCCAGAGAAAACACATTTTCCTCCAGCTGAAAAAGCTGCTGAAGATTTTGCAAAGCTGCTTAAGTCCTGAAACCATAACTTAAATTTTTATTTTCTTGTTTATTTGTTCTTCATGAGTTGCTATCATTGTGAGAACCAGGTACTGGAAAGCATTCTTGCACAGTAGGAGACAACACGCTGCTGTATATATAAACACAATTATGTAGAACTATCATCAGAAACTGTGCCAAAGAAGTTTAATCAATAAAGAAATTCTTGCACTAATCCAGAGTTCCATTTGCTTTCTACCTCTGCTGCAATGTCCTCAAAAGCCCACATATGCCCAGATATTTATGGATTGCCCCTATTTCCCTAGCTGCTCATAACATATGGCAACACTGTCAGTAATCATCATAAAATACATCGAGAGCCAAGAACACGTACGAGGGATACCCATATATAGACTTTGCACTCTATACTGACATATCAATTTATCATTTTCTTTTTAGCAACACCATGTTCTCATGAGCAAGAAGCTCATGACAAGAATCTGTAAGGCTACTAATTTTCTGTGTGGCTTTTGCAAATTCTCACACATATTTTGTCTATCATTGAATTAATTCAGGAAGTAAAGACAACAAACACAGGACTGTATATAGCACCTGGCAGTGACATGAAGAAAATTGATCAATTAATGTCTTTAGACACTGCAGCTCCTGTGAAGTTGCTAGATTATATTTCTTGGGCTGGAGATACTTCAGAAACAAAATGCATTTGATAAAATACTATCACAAAAGGGGGCTGAATTCCAGGATAAACTAACTCTTCAAATTGCCTTTTGAGAAGGTACTATTAGGTGACCATTGATGATTCCCATAGTTCAATTAAAAAGTGACAATAAGTTAGAAAAGGAAAATTGGTTCATATTGATGGAACACATTTTCACAGAGCAGAATGTGCTGCAGCTGCAGAGGAAAAGAGGGAGAATTTCTCAAAGAATGTGTCAGGAAACAAATCCATTGCATTTGCTGATCTCTAGATAGAGAATGAATCTCTCAAAAGTAAATATGGTATGGACCAAGTCATCCACAGCAACAGAATGATAGACAAGAATTTGCACAATATAATGATATACTGAATATACATCAAAATTCACAGATCTAACCTTACCTGACTCACAGTTTGAGACTTAAAAATTTAAGATTAAAAAATAAGAGGCGTGAACTTTCTAATCTGAGTGGGATAAAATGCATGTCAAAGATTTGCTTTGGCACCTGCCTCATCATTTTCGTCTTTCTCCAACAGTTCATATGAAAAGAGTTTCTGAAATACAGCAGACACCCCTGGGAGACAATCTGACAAAACAGGCTCAAGTCTGCATCCCCCAGCACAATAGCATCATTGCTTCTCAGTCTACAATTTCCACATTATCTGGGAGGTGCTTATGTACACAGACTATCAGATGTCCAATTAAAGCTTAAAGGTGCTGCATATAAAATGCAAACTAAAATGTTTACAGTCATTAAAAAGAAGACATTAATGTCGTAGTGTTATATGAAACTAAGCAGGCTTTGCTAAAAAAAACAAACACTGCTATTCAGGGCCATGTGACTTTTAAATGAAATATTGGATATAAACCCATCAGAAGCTGGCACGTAAAACTGTTATATTCCCAGTGATCTCAAGAAAAAAGAAAAGCTAAGTCAGTGAGAGTTTATTTTCAATGAAACAAGTAGTTAAATTCTTATGTTGCTGAACACACACATAAATGGAAAACAAAACAAAAAAAATCTTTATTGGTACCTGAACATTAACAAATCACACCAACATATGTTAAAGGAACCAGAAATTGATTGTGTGAAAAATATTGTCTTTGGATACTGTTGGAAAGGCACAACTGGTGCTAAGAAAGAAAAAGGTTATATTTGTAAAACTTTATTGAAAGGACTAGAAACAGCAAAGATAATTGGAATATGTATTTACTGGTTTCTTTGTTTTTTGGGGGTTTGTTTTCTTAAGGAAGACCTACACAGAGAGTGTGTATTGGACAGAGTAAGTTAAAAACTCATTCTAAGTAATATCTTAAACATGGAGCATAAAATTAACATCTTGTTACAATGTCCTGTAACCTACTCCTCTTGTTATGTGTTGGTTTCTGTTTACACAGAACAGTAGTCTCTCTCCATTAACAATACACAGGCCCTGTCTGTTTCTCATTAAACACCCTGCATTTTCTGTAGTGTTTTGTGTTTCTGTTGCTGAAATCTCTCTAAGAATAAAAGGGTTCCAGAGCTAAGGATTTAAGTAAATTCTCAAAGCCTCCTCAGCTCTAATTTGCACAGAAAAAGAAGATTCAGCAGTTGGGAGACATTTCATTCTCACCCACTCTAAATCCCATGGTTGTACCCATGGTTGGGTACAAATGTACTCAAAGCAGCCCCAAAACATGAAGGGACTTCTCTGTGCATTGTGGGAGAGCCAGATTTGTTCTGGGAGAGAAGGGATGAAGGGAAGAATAAGAGTGAGACTTTCATAAGGTAGATCCTTTCAGCAAAGCCTTTTTTTAAGAAGAAAATGCTAATAAAAAACCAAGGGAAGAAAAGCAAGTCCATTTTCTGGACAATGTATCAGACGAAACATTCCACAGGGGTAATTTCCCCTTGACAATTCAGCCCATTGGGCAGGCTGAAATATATAAAAACCTTGATGAAAGGCAATATAATTGAGAGTAGCAAACTGATTGATTCTAAACACATGTAAAAGAATAGCAAATAAATGTAATTGCAACAGTACTGTCTTCAGCTCAAGTCATCACAGGCAAATGTTTCACACTAAGATTTACTAGACAGCATACCCAGGATTAAATTTTTGTGATTCATGTATTTTTCACACTTATTACTCAAATATAGGCTTTTAGAATGTTGTGATTGCTCACTACCTATCTCCACTCCATATGTGGTTTTATTTTTATTTTATATCATACTCAGTCTTGAGTAAAAAGAGACTGACTCATCAAAGACTCTGCAGGACAAAAACCATGTTACAAAGGACAAAAAGCATTTTGCCTAAGTCAGTTTGCATCACAGAAATTACATATTATGTTGTATCACAGTACCGAGTAAAACTACTGGTGGCAAATAAATGACCTCATGTACTCTTTATTAGCTAAGAAACAATCATGATTTTTATAAATATATTGCTTATAGATACAGGCAATACATTTCTGGAGACTGCATATGTGTTGTAAAATCCATACTAATTCATATCTGTAAAAATTTTCTTGAGGTAGCATGCAATTAGTCCCTGAGCTAACATGCTATAGGTTTCGGCGCCTATTTGGATTGCAAACTTTTAAAGATACCGAGAACAGTTGAAATACTTGCCATTTATTACTTGTAAGAATGCAAATATGAATAATCATACAAAGAACAGGCATTCCTCATTTGTTTGTGGAGAAGTCCAGTTTAAACGGGTGTTTGCAAAATCCAAGCAAGTCACATCACTGATGGGACCACTGAACAAATATTTAGAAAACAAACTCGAGGTCACAAACTCTTCTTCAGCATTTGCAACATTTTGCTCTCCTGTTTTGGAATAGTGAAAAAAAGAAATGCAGCATTATCAGCCACTTCCATTTTTGGAAGAGTCTGATTTGATAATTTTGTAGTCTAACACAAATATCCAAAGATTGCTCAGGAAACATAAAGTGCATGTTACCCTGGAGATGCTCTACATGGAGCAAGCTTCATGTTTATTTTTTTGTTTCACTATTTTTCTTATGTGCAACTCCTGGATGACACTGAGTTCTGTTTCTAAAAAAATGCATATAGGTTATCTAGACTTGACTGTAGTATGTTCATTAATCCCTCACATAAAAGTAAATATTTCCAAGACTATTCCTATATTGCCATAAATACTTTTTTTTCTCTCTCATCTGTTACAGCAGGGACATATTTATAACATCAGTAGTCCAGCATCATGTCATTGTAAAGCAATAATTTCACTGGAGGACAGACCTGAAGTAGGACAATGATGAATCAGGCAACTGTTCACTTCAAAGATGTACAAATGACATATCAGAAAAATATTTATTACCCATAAAAATAAAAAGAATTACAATTAAATCTATACTAGTTTTCTGGAAGAATACACATGTATAAATAAAAAAAGGAAAATAAAAGACTGTATCAAGAAGGTATCAATGTGTTCTGATGTCTGGCTCACTCTTGAAGCTTTGAGACAGGGATCTTCTACAGAATTGGTGTGAACAAAATACCCCCCCCATGATCCATTTATGGTCAACTCATGACGTGAGAATCAAGACTTTTGTAAGAAAAATCCCCTAAAATTATAAAGAAATATTTTTATTTTGGCTAAAACATCTTTCTCAGCCTATACAAGTAGCCCTAAAGCCCTGCTGTGTTCTGACTTGAATTTTTTCAGTGGTAGCCAGATTTTCCAACACTTCCACCTCCAACCAAAAGTTTCCATCTTGCTGAAATTCAACAGGTTCTTCGGAGAACCCCATACAGCAACTCTGATGTTACAGTCCCAAGAAGAAGACCCCAGTCCTTCAAGAGGCAAGAAGTGGAATCCCAAGGATAGATTAGAATCTTGATCACAGCCTGTTTTCATGGGAATGCTGGCTGCCCCAAGGCTCTCTCCCACATGGGTTGGCAACACACAAGGTACTGGAAGAGATGCAATAGATTGGAGGACTTGAAAAAGCTTAAAAAAATGACAGCTGGGGCACCAGAAAATGATGTGGTAAAGAAGAGGTCACAAGGGAAAGGCAGAGGGGAAACTAGTGCATGAGGTGAAGGGATTAAGATAGTCCCAAGCATTGCTCTAGCCCCAGCTGCTATTCCCTTGGTGGGTATGGAGCAATTAAGTGTCGCCTTTCTTTTTGCTTGATGTGGAAAAGTAGGCTAACAGTGGGATTCCAGATTCCCAGGAAAAGAGGAAAAGCAATCAAAGGAAAGCATCCTCTGAAGAGAAAAAGGAAACAGATAAAGTGCTCTCATCACAAAATGTTTTGTCCCTATTCATAACAAGAGCACCTGTGACTCCCATTGCAGCCATGCCCTGGGCTTTCATCAGCAGTGGGACACAAAAAGTGTCCCAGTTACAGCTCTGGGCACTGGAGGTGAGCAGTGACTGCTTCAATCTTGCTTGAGTTGGGAAAGAGCCTGAAAATGGAGGAGCTGAACATGTGTGCAAGGCTTTAGGATTACCCTAAGAGGAATGAGAGGGAACTGCTCTTTTCTATTTCTTGAGACTTCTTAGTCATGGGTTTAGATGTTTGGAGTTAATAATGATGCTCTTGGCAGGAAAGCCAAAAATTGGCACACCATAATCTGCTAATCTAGGTACTGGGTGGTCCTCATGCTCCTCTTTGAATGCTTGTGCCTCATGATTCCATATATCTCCAAGCAAAGAGGCAGAGAGAGATGAGTTATGGGTGAGCCTGGCCATCTAAGATAAGACTAAAATAGGGAATGCAGTTCTTAGAATTTTAATAGAGTTCATGCAGAGAATTGTGTTAACTCTTCCTTTGTCCTTAGATCATAGCTAAAATAAAGTGTTCATAATAAAAAGGGATAAAGTTAGTTTTTTAGGTGTTAGGATATACTTCTAAAGTTTCATGAGTCAACTACCGAGTGATTTAAAATAAATTATCAGTGAATATATTTAAAGGAGGATATGCACAGGTGGGCTTTAAAAAATGGTACAGGAAGGTCCACAAAAGGAAATGGGCAATTATCTCTCAACATAACTAAGTCATAAAAAAACATCTTTTTTTTCTGTTATGCAGAAATAAGAAATGAAATAATAAAGATTCTAAAAGTCTTAATAAAATAATTTTTCACAAAAATAGACTAGATAGGAGAATATGTGCTTTCTTCTCTTCAAGTAAGCACTTCAAAATCACTTAAGGGACCTCTTGAAATTGTGGAGTGTCTTACAGAAATATAATCTCAGAGAGCTTCACTGCCTATCTATCATATGCTACACTGTATACTGAAATTCAATTCAATTCCATTCAAATTTATTAAAGGTCAAAAGTTCTGAGCCACCAAATGTTCCAAATTTTAATTGCTCCAAAATTTTTACACTTTTATGAATTGATGTCATCTACTTCGATTTTGACTGTAAAATCTTACTGAAGCAATTTTAAAATAAAATAGTTCATTTTATCCTTATAACTTAGGCAAATTAAAGTTCTAAATAAATTTATTTCTTGACATAAGAGGTCATTTCCCAGATGCTACAGACAGTATGATGGAAGTGGGAGACTCAAGTTAATACCACAGACTAAGTAGATTGCATGAGAAACTGCAGCTTAGTTAAATGTTAACTGCAAAAATAGTTTGTTTTATGCTCTTCTTTTCTCCTTCTTATCTTTCTTTTCCCTGTTTTTTTGCTTGCCTTCAGCCTTCAGCTGTTTAACTGTCACCTTTTTGTTTGCTTCCAATTCTCTCTTCTTTTTCTGCTGTTAAAAATATCTCTCCTTTTCTTAATGTCTCTTTTCACCATTTCTCTAAGTTTCTTATCAGCCACATCTACTTAAGGAGAAAAAAAGGCTCCAGCATTTAAGGGCAACTGTCTTTTTAGATACTCAGTTACTTGACATTAAAATGTCTGTGATAAAACACTTTCCTCTGTTGTGTGAAGTACGATTTCTTGTAAGAAATACAACTGCCTGAAAGAGTGGGAAAAAAAGTATTTTGAAAAGAGCCTCAGGGTTAGGAAAGGCTGTGTTAAACCTTTCTGGGTACACTTTGACCACCAAACATCACTATATGGTTTTGATTTGCTGTTCTGTTTAAAGCTTCCAAAGAAGCCTTGAGTGAAAGACCATAATATTAATATGCAAACTCACAGTTAAATTATTTGGTACATGGCAGGGTTAAATACTGTAATGAAAGAGGAAATCTGAGCATCAAAGACCACTCTGTAGCTCTTCAAGAAGGACAGATGGTTTATTCCCTTCTTCAAATTAGGGAACCTGCTGGTTTCTTTAAAAGAACGTTAATTTTTAACTGTATGACTGATTTTTTTTTTTTTTTTTTCATCAAATCAAGATAGTTCATCTGGGCAGAGAAATTAATCTTCTATTGGTGAGGCACTTCCAGCAGCTATTGGTTTGAGGATCTCACTGGTCACTGCCACATAGAAAGTTGGGCACACAGGCTGTGATGTCCCTGGGCAGTGTCACCTGAGACCTTCTGATCTCTTTCAGAACTGATTTGATCCATTTCTTTTCAAGCATATTTTTATTTGAGGCAGCAAATTAACATTACTGTTAAATCCATATTTTTTTTTTCCTTAGGGATCCATACAAGTAAAGCCACATATCAGACTTCTTTTCCTTCTTACCAAAACTGCTTGAAAGATATATTTATTTGATAGTCAAATATAAACCATGAAATAACTTGCATGATTTAACCCACTGCACAATTCAGCTTGTCTAAATTGCATTCAGTCTGAGGAAACTTGGAAGGAAACAGCTAGATTTTGCTTTATAACAAAATTAGGACTCTGTTTCTTTATCCATAGAGGACAGGTAAAAATTATGAGTAACAAATATCATAAGAAATTCACAGCCTAACAACCAATCTATGAACATCAGTATGATGAGCATCAGTATGATATTTAGCCAAAAAAACCCACAACAGTTTCAGCATATTCTCTCTACCTAGAAAATACAGGATTCAGATTGACTGAAAAATGACTGATATGTTACTGACAGGATTTTAGCACCACAACAGAAGATTTTTAAAGCTTTTAACAGAATAATGAAACTCTTTGTACATATATATATATATATATATTTCAGCACACAAAGAATTGGTAATATCAAGTGTCATTTTTCTTCACTACTTCTATAGTAGTGGCATTCCTAATAATAATAATAATAATGGTTAAACAAAGACCATGGTATTTGATATTGCTCATGCCAACTACAGTAAATTAACCAGCTATGCTGACCCGAAGCACTTTACCCAAAATGCAAAATGAGTTGAACATCAGAAAGAATACTTCCAATATCTTGTAAAATCTTAAAATGTCATAATTCTCTTAGTTTATATGTTCATATTTCTATCAGAAATATGAAAGACACATATCTGCTGCAGCTATTCACTCTGTGGCAACTTTAAACTTTTAACATCCAAAACCTGATGAAAAAAATTGCCATTTTATTCCCTATAAAATGAAAAGAAATTTATTCACAAGTTAAGTGATTTTGATTAAGTTTTCCTAAAAAAAGAAAATTACACATAGTACAACAAAAAATATACAAAGTTACTAATGTCAAAAAATATGATTGTACATTCTTCAGTGTAAACATTATATGCAGTATATAGCAGTTAATAATAACCAGGATATTGCTCTACAATACAATTTTCTGAGAGAAGGTAAGACAACACGTTGCCATTTTTGTATCAAACTATGAGATGTCTCTGTGTAATTTCCAACAATCATAAATCATAAATTACAGGCAGTCAAACAATAATTGTTTGCTTTCTTAAACATGAAGTGAATACATAGAAGTAATTATGTACCAGAAGAAGGCATCATTGCATAAGCAATTGAGCAGTGCTATTTTTTCATATTTAAATAGTTTAATATTGCCTCCAAAATATGTACTCTTGACCCCCATACTACCCAAATGCTGTTATAATGAAAACTACAGATTTATATGGGAATAAATCCCCTTATTTTCCTTCTGTACTATTTTTGTTGCAGTTCTGTTTGTCAGAAAATAATATTTATCTCCATTCTCCCAAGCTCACTCATTTGAGCTGCAATGGAGCAGAACCAGGCTACAGATTTCCCAGTTCCAAAATCCCCCACGGAAAAGTAAAGAAGAAAACTTCATCTGGTGAGGTGTAAGCTCAGATAAAGCAAATGCCAGCCACAGAAATTAAAGTTTTGTTGGGGTCCTTGCTAGACCTTGAGAAGAATGACTAAAATCTTTATTACCACCACTGTTAGATCACAACAGCTTTTCTGGACAACTTCTTATGCCACTTAATATCCCACAATCTCTTTTTGGAGAAGCATCACTGAGAGCCTAAAGAAAGGTTGTTCTGTCTTCTAAAAACTGCTTGGAACAAAAATATTTTGAAATCTCTTTATATTGTAAAAATAAATTACTTTTAAAGCATTGCTAAACTGCTGCTAACCTGAATGCTTTAGTGAAAATTTCAGTAAAGAGATGCAGAAACCAGCCATGTCCCCTTTCATGTATGTCATACTTTTTGGTTTTAGTTATGGAATTTAAGCGTAACCCAGTTAAATAGAATCATATATCACACAGTCATAAGCCTTTTCAGAATATTTTTTCATTAGATTTTTAACTATGACATGCAAAAATGAACCAGCAAGATAACATCTTCAAGTGCAATGTCAAATGACAGGCAAATATACAGTATTAATAGCAATCAACATCAACTATGATTACACAACATTTTTTCTCTCAGAAATGAGCTGTACTGCTCAGAGAATCCAGCTCTGCATGACAATCTGCACCCCCTCTACTAGAGAAGTGTGACATCATGGATTATAAAGCCAAATAGTATACAAGGAATGACACTTTTGTAAAATGTTCTTGTTCTTAGTGAATCTGCTGCTAAAATTTTAATAAAAGAAACACTAAAGTCTACTCTAAATGTCTTCTCTTAATTTCAAGGAGAGTTGATTCAAATCCATAGTTTTAACACATTCAACAACTGATCTCTCTAAGCAGCCAAGTAAAACAATACCAAGGTGCTATAACAACTAATTTACAGCCTATTTTTCCTTTAACCAAATATAGCAAGGTGCTAATGTGTTGGCTTGAGAGCAGCTTGTCCTGAGAGAAGCAAGTAATTTGAATTAATAAGGTCTAATAGCTAATACAGGTGATATTAAATGAACTACTGTAGTTGCAAAACAATTTTCAAACAGGTGGTGATCTTAAACTTTTGAATATTTGCATAGTTTACTTATCATGGCTAAATGACATCCCAAGCTGATTAACTTTACTAATGCTTTTGTGAGACATTAATGTCTATATCACCATCTATTTTAATTCTTCATAGGAAAAAAAATCAAACTGAATACTCAGAATCAGAAATTTTCAAATACCTGCAAGTCAACTAATCAAAACTGAATGTAAAGTATTTTTACTCTAGGATTTGGCTATTTTCATAACAGGTATACAGATACACATTTTAAAAAGTCTTTTTACTGAGAAAGAAACATATTGTGGAAAAATTTTGTTCAACATATTTCAATTGTGCCTCAGTTTCCACAGCTATTAAAATTAAGGGCTCTTTTAGTCATAACTAATTCGTATGTTCAAATATTTGTAAGCTGTGGGTTGCTATTTTTGTGCATCCTTTATGCACCCATTGATGCCCTGCTAGTTTGGGCAGGGTGGGCTTTAGATGTGAAGCACCTGTGAGTGGGCAAGGCAATTCTCAGTTCCAGTGAGTCCATCACCTCTTTCCTTAATGCTGCTGATATGGAAGCTGAGAGAAGCAGCAGATTTACTGATATTATGTTCATTCTTTAGGGAAAAAATAATATTGCTCAAGCTGCAGATCAGCTTCCAGATAAGAGGACTGAAAAAATAATATCCATTCCAAGGATACCAACAGCCATCCCTCCAAGTTCTGGTTATTTTAAGGACTTCCATCACATATATTTTTCAAGCAACCACATCAGATTTAGCTGAATTAAACAGAAAATCTTAATTCCATTTTCACTATTCTTTCTCTCTTTTAGTAATCTAAGTTTTTCTAAAAAGAAAAAAAACCAACAAAACAACCAAAAAACCCCAAAACAAAACCACAGCAAACATTTACAGGCATAATGATAATATTATGCTACCCATCATGGGCATTCTTTTTTTTATAAATACATGAACAGTAATAAGGTATAATATCAGTGAGAACTGAGTTGCCCTTTAAATGGAAATATCATCTGGTTATTTCAGTCAAGCAGCTGTGTATGCAGTAGGAAGTCTCATTCCCAAATATTATGATGACTCATCTACTTTCTTTTTCTAATAGTAAATGCTCTTTTCTCTTTACAAGCACAGTACTAATAAGCCCTTCTCAAGCTGCAACTCTACCTTGGATCCCCTTACCCAAATCTGCAGATTTTAAAGCACAGCTGTGCATTTATATCCATACAATTAGCTATTATAATCACTGGGGTTACGAGGTTCCTTCACATAAACTACAGACCTGTGAGATTCGCTGCTTTTATTAAAGCTAACATCTGAAACAGCATGCAAAATGCCAAGATTGTAAACAGAAAAAGTGCAGCCTGGGCTTCTCCCAAGTCCCTGGAAAGAGAGGAGTTAATCAGCACAGGCAAGGAGAGCTTGCAGTGAGACACAGCACTGTACTGCAGATGTGTGGAGCTCACGGAAGGTGTGGCCCGTGCCTTCCACATGCATATTTAAATACTTAAATTACATGGCCTTAAGGCTGCTATTAGAGAACAGCCTCACAGAGAGGAAGAATTACACAGTGAAACGAGGCCTAACACATTTCTTCAAACAGAGAGCTGAGAAGAAGAGAAGGAAAAGCCCGGGTTACTCACGATTCTTTTCACCTCTCCACCTTGACCCCGCTTTTATTCTAGGCGCGACGTCCACGGCAGCAGTTATGTCTATTAGCCCAAGCAGCAGCAGCAGTGACAGCACAGCCATGCCAGGTAACAAAAAAAATAAATCACCTCTACCAGGAGCACTGCTAGAGATGAATTAGAGAAGACTTTCCTTAGTAATGAACTATTGGAGCTAACAGCACTTACTCAGCAGAGGCAGAGGGAGATGTAAAATATTATTCCTACTAGAATTGTTTATTAAAAATTTCCATTGCATCGCTTGTTTCCTTGATCCAGAGAATGCAAAAACAGAAGAGTTGTGAAGGCTCCCCCTAACCAGGAGCCTCTGGCACTCAGATGCAGGAGGAGATGCAGTGGCAGTTTTCTGTGGTCCTTCAGAAGCCACCAGATCCTCACCTGCCTCTGCCACCTCTCAGCCCTTCCCAGTGTTTATCAACATTCCCCACAGCACCCTAGCAGGGGACACAGCCAGGCTGAAAACGGAGTTTTTTCTCCCTCACTTCCATATTTCACTGCAGTTTCACAGAGCTGATGACACGGAACATTTTAATGTTGACACTCAAATCTCATTACGTTTATCAAAGGGCACAAAAACACAGTTTGCCAAGCTTCTCCCCCTTACCCACGGAGGGGGCAAGGGCAAAAAATAACATATGCAAGATGAAAAATAAATGCTTAAAAAAGAAACTTTATTTTTTTTATTTAAGCTGTGCAGTAACTCTGCTTCTTATTCAGCACAATCATCTTCTATTCCTGGGGAAAATAACACAAACAATACCACCTCCCACACAGGTTTCAGTCAGCAGATGCTGCACAAATGGAGCAGCACATCAGTGGTAAGAGAAGCTCTGAGAAATAGTGTATAGAGTCTGTGTTACCTAACAAACCTTCTCCCTGCAGCCAGCAGCCTCAGAGTACCCAGTGCAAGCAGATTCCAGTGCTTGCAGCAGAGCTGTTGGGAGTTATTTAACCCTGGATCCCTCAGTACCAGGGAGCTGGATCACGAACATCCCTGTGGTCATCGGAACAGAACCGAGGAAGAGCTGGAACACAAATCATCTGCTACCCCTTTCACCACAATTATGAAATCATTCCACTTGAGTTGTGAAAACCCAGAAAAGCTTCATCCTGAGAGCTGAAAATCAGCATAATAAAACCAGAGGGCTTTTCGTTTGTAGTAGCAGAGGGCTTTAGTCTGCACAAAGTCTACATTTATACCCAGTAAAAGTAACTGCCAAATTTCTAGTCCTTTAGCACCATAAGCATCAGCCTCAGGAATACTTAAAATTGTTACTTATAGAACAGCAAAACTTTCTTTACAAAAAAGCAATGAAAAAGCATTCTTCAAGCTGCTCTTCTGCCTCACACATTGCATGCTGTCAATTCTGTATGGATGTGATCTAGCTGCAGAATTGAGGACCTTTTTCTGAATAAAATACTGGAGTAAATTTCTAGATACAATTTCAATTACCAAGAAAAGAGAGACAAAGTAAGTTATTCCCATCTTAATAATTTATAGTACTCATAACCTCTGCTATTTTTGAAATTTGGGCTCAAAATTATTAGTGCAATTGAAATACTGCACAAGAACATGTTAGGAGGTGACCAGCTGAAGACACTAATTTCTAAACCTTCTCATGCCAGTGATACGAACTTTCCAAAAGAGGGCAGAAAGAATTTTCTCACCTGGAGCTGGCAAACCACAGATGATCACAAGAAAGTTTCAATGGCCATTAAAGTAGTTATCCACATACCCTTTAAAATGGATGCTCTTTTTCTTTGGACCAGTTGGAGAAATTAGTAAGAGAGATGTGCTCTTATTTCAACTTGGGCAAACTGCTCAGTACAAAAAGCAAAGTATTTATGGAACAGGACATAAAGAACTTGTGATCTGCCAAATCTCCTGCTTGTTACAGATTGCAAGCAGCCTTTAGTTTTGCTCCAACTCGAGCAGCCCCTTGTGGCTATTCCCTCTGGAGAGATGACCAGGAGGGAGTGGCTTTCATATATAGATCCAGTACTGTTTCTGGGCAGGGAGAGAGTCATCATGTCCTTGTCTCGGTGGGATGTCCTTATGAAAAACTTTGGGTTTTTGTGATCATTTTATTTGGCAGGAGTCACATCTATGTGCTGAAGAACAATGGAGATCACTCCTACACGTGCTGTTGGGCCTTTGCCCTACAGCAAAAACCACTCCTATGGTAACATATAGTGTGAAAAGCAATGGTTGGGGAGTTCAGATTGTCTTTTTTTAAAGCACTTTCTAACTGCACATTTTTCACCATCTGAACTCATGTTCAGTCAATTGTCACTCTACAAAGATGACTCATTGTGTTTCTGGTTATGTAAGACACCTGAATGTACCAAAATAGAGCAAAGGGGAAAAAAAACCAAAAAACCAAAACCTCAGTTAATATAAGGAGCCCTTTAGGAGCACATGAGCAGTAATGCAGAATGGTGTAGTTTACTGTGCATGCAGAGTTATTGACTGTTCAAAGAACAGCTGCAGTTTTGAGCACTGAAACCAAAAGGCTTTGCAATATCATAGTTGGCAGTGAATTGTTTGAAGGACAGAAGATAAAGACTTTCAAAAAAAAAAAAGCCAAAGCAAAGCATGAAATTCCAGAGTGGGAGAAATGAATCTGAGCTAAAAATTTGAGCTGCCTCAAAAAAGTATCCCCTGCCTTGTAGTTAATATTTGTTATCCTTTATCTGGTCCCAGATCAAAACGTCATTGGAGCCTTGTGCTGAGCAAAAGTAAACTGGTGCATCAAATTAGTATTTCAGCAGATGCTGGCTGAGCTCTCAAGCCCCACAGTTGTTTTGTCTAAGGGGGAATCCTACACAGAGTTAATGGAAAGTTTCAGAACTGTAGCCCAGATGGCTTTTTATCTTCTAAATAAATGGAAGGCTACTTTTACAGACACAAACCACTGCATGGACACTTTTGCACAGGTTGCATCCATTTGTTCTGCCAAAGCAGGAGCTGTTTCCTTCAATAAAGCTACCCCATATCCTGAGGAATGTGAAGGGATGCCCAAAGCAGCATCTCACAAGAGACTGCTTTTTGTTCCCACAAAGAAATGCAATCAGACATTGAAAACTCATCATCAAAAGAGCTTTTACATCACTCTAACAGACTGCTTCATGCAAAGTGTTGCTGGTTAGCAGGGCAGTAGGCAATTACTGCTATCAAAGCAATGCCAGTCTACTGCCTTCCCCACTAAAATAATAGCAAGTAAAACCAAACCAATTAAGCATTCAGAGGTGTGAAGCCAAATAAAAGGTGGCCTGCTCCTATGTGATTCAGTATTTTATAGCTCATTTAACTAGTTTCAGTTTCTGCTGTATAATTTCTGCTCATGTGAGTTCCTCAGCTATTTAAAAGCTTACTCAAAAGCAATATAATTAATTCTGGAATTACCCATGTAGACAAATTTTTCAGAGGTGCAGTGGACCACTTGAAGATATTACACTGAGACTGAATGCCTTCCTGACTTATATGTTACAGTTCAGTCAAAAGGACTTGAAGATAAAATTACAAAATGAATTTATGGTCTGTGTTACACTGGTTCTATCCAGCTTTAATATACATAATTTTCTCAAATCTTCAGACATATCTAATTTCCTTTCTCCTCAGCTTTCATTATGTCTCAAACTTTTAATTTCTGGTTTAGTGCACCATAGATAAATGTCACTTGCAATTTACTGGACAGATCTTTCCTTGGATCAAGTATCTTCTACTGAGCTTTTTTTCTAAAGTTCTCTTTCCCTTCATTAGAGTTCACCTTCTTTTAAGTGTTAACAGAGCTCTCTACAGCATCTTGGCAAGGGCTTCCAAAGAGGGTTTGAAATAAATTTCTTCTGCATTCATTCACAAAGACATGATGAAAGCTGCAGCCTGTCCCACTGGAAGAGCAGCTGCCCTTTGAAAAGCCAGTTCCTCTTGGGCACAGAGGTCCCTCTCCACTCCTCAAAGCCAAAACCACTTCCTTACACAGGGACATCTCTGTCACTTCTGAAGACCCTACCACTGGCTGTGTTGGAAACTGGAGGCCTGGGAAAGCTTTTTTACCCCAGAAGTCAGGTGCTGGTTCAGTGCAAAGGAGGACAGGCTGACAAGGAGGAGCCTGGCTGGGCACCATGCCACAGGTTCATGGGTCATCCCCTCCTCAAAGTCAAGGTCTGGCTCAATCCTGAGTCAGGGCAGCCCTTGCCTCCTCCCTTTCTTACCGTGCAGGGTAAAGAGCTGCCCTTCTGAGTCCTCCATTCTATTTCTGCAGCATGAACTCTACTTAAATAGCTGTCACATACAGTTCTGACACTGCCTTTGATGCATTTCTGCAAGAGTCTCCCTTTTTAAAAGAAAAATGAAATCAAGGAGCCTCTGCGAGGCAGATGTACAGAGACTTTGGGGCATGACAGGACAACAGTTACAGAGCTCATTAAAGCTAAACATTACCCAAGTTTTATTTTACAAGCCTTATAACTCTAAAAACTCCGGGGAGATCAACTCAAATGGAGCAATGTTTGCCATGAAAACATTGTAGTGCTGTGAAGGGAATACACACATAATTCAGCAGTGTGTGTGTGGAACAGACCCACACACCATTGTACCCCTGCAGTCTTGGGGAAACACTCAGGTTCCCAAATCAGCTTGGCTGGGCTTATTTTGTTTTGATTATAACACACATCTAATTAATACATCAACTGAACAATGACCCTGAGACTGACTGGGTTTTTTAATCATTCAAATCACAAATATGGAAAAACCTGCCAAATTCACCATTCTAACATACCTGATTTTTTTTCTGTTTACTTATAGAACACCAACAGTGCACCAAGCACTGTATAATCATATAAATTAACATTAACTCTCCCCTAAAAACATCATGGTCCAGCACAACTGAGTCTTAAAAGTCGTCACTTCTCTGGGGGCATATGTTTGTTTCTTAATTTCCTCACATTAAAGCTTTTAAATTCTCAACCCTAACATTATACATTTTGCTGGCACATTTTATGTTTTTGGTGGTAGAGGGAAACAAATGTGCTCTTCGTGCAAAGATGCACACAAATCTTTAAGTAAATGTACAGCATCTATATATACAGGCTTCTGCTAATAAAAACCACAAACACAAAAATGTAATCAGAGCAGGACTTGCACAATTAGAAAGCAGTTCTGATACATATTATTTAGTTTTGACTAAAGCTACATGTAAGTAAATGGATCTTGGTTTGGGTCAATCAGCCTTACATATATACTCATTAATTATATACAGTTAACAAGAATTAAAATTCCTCTTGTTGAAACTGGAAAAGAGAGGATCTGGCTTTTGAGGCAAAAAGTATGTTTTTCTTACCCGTGTACCTTATCAATTTGTCATCTATTCTCATGCCCTCAAGGCAACATAGGTTTTGATTTTGATTTATTTAAAAGACTTCAATTTTTTCCATGTGGCTGCAGAAGAGCAGGCATTAGACAAAGCCTGTAAAGTTAAGTCAGGAACTACTTTGACTTTTTACAAGAAATTCCCCATTACAGGCCTAGCTAGTAATACTATGAGAAAAGCATTTCTAGCTTTCTCTTGCTATGAGAAAAGCAAGAATTAGATTTTTTTTTTCTTATTTCATGACACTTTTTTTTTCCTCTTTGTTTGTAAAAGATGCTTTAAGTCCATCAGGAAGTAAATAAATAAAAAAAACAA
>WBND01000483.1:474563-514085 GCA_013398595.1 Tychaedon coryphoeus
AGATTGTATCTCCTCCAGACAAACCAAGTGCTTCTACCCAGAGACTCCAAATTCCAAGAGTCACTTGAAACAAACAAACAAAAAAACCCAACAAACTAAAAATGAAACAACAAAAAAAAAACAACAACCCAAAACCAAACCCAGGACAAAAGTGACTAGCAAACACTGGGTCTACTACATCAAGGTCACTTTTTTCCCTCCTAGATTCAGGAAAACTACTAACTTCATTTCAGCAAGAGTAATTGTATTACCTAACCCTTATCTGGCACTTTTTTATCTGTACCTCTCAAAAGAGGTTGACAGCACTATCTTTTGATACCACTATTTGCATGAACTCCATCAGTAGCACCCATCACTTCAAAGCACAGTACCTGTACCAGGCCAGTAACTGCTGCCACCAACACCAAACCCTGAAGAAAACATGTGTGGGTCCTTGTTCTATGCTAAACCAGAAAAACAACTTCTATCTAATCTACTGACTTGAGAATTCAAAGATTGTTGTATAATATCAACAGTGAAAGTCAGGATGTTGTGTTCATTTTAACTACAGAAAGAAAGAAAGAGAAAAAGAAAAAGAAAGAAAGAAAGAAGAAAACTGAGATAACGGGACAGAATCCTTCATTCCCATAAGGTCCACAGAACATTTTGCTGTAAAGAACTGAATACTGACCAATAGTGGTATCTTTGTTAATACCACCCATTTTTGAGACAGTTATACACTGTGGATGTCTTTTTTTCCTCTTTGTTTGTAAAAGATGCTTTAAGTCCATCAGGAAGTAAATAAATAAAAAAAACAACCCTGATAGAGGAGCATGTAACAAAGAAGATATTTTGTTCTTCCTGTTACAAATGCAAAGAGAGTTCCTATGAGATACTCCAAACTTGCACCCAGAAAGAGGAATCATCCTTCTTAAGCAATCTAGACATGTCAGACGTTGTAACTGGCTAAAGTCTACATGAGACAATATATTTTAAAGGCTGCTGTTTGAGCTGGAGGTGGCACCTTGTCCTTCATACCAGGAGAGTTTATGCATTTAAAGTCACTACTGGGAAAAAAATAAAGTAAAATAACCAAAAGGCTAAGGACCAGAAGAGCAGGGCACTGCAACCCCAGCTGAGCCAGGGCACCTGAGTGATGCTAAAGCTACCACAGACTAGCAAGTCAGGTTCCCTCTTGCACCACCTCCTCCTACAGCCACAAATTACTTCTGCACAGCAGAAAACCAATTCTTCTTTAAAAGCAAAAAATACCAGCAGACTCTGGATCACACCACTCACGAAGGAAGCACGTGAGAGCATCACATCTCTCAGTATGCCTTCTTAGCTCTGGCACCAAATCAGCAAAAGCCCTGAGTGCATCTCAAGTGTTCTCAGGACCCTCAACCACAGCACAACAGGCTTTTAAAGGCTCTCTGTCTCTTACTGCTGTGATCCCACACCAGCAGCCAGAGCGTGCCTTCCTCTAATGATTATTTAGCATTTTTATGTGTGACTGCACAGCTAACAGCTCTTCACAGCTCTATGTGAGCTGATATTTCAACACAGCCAGTGTTTTATGTCAGCATAAATGAGGAGCTGTATGAGACTACCACAAGAATGCTTCCCAGATCATGCTGATAGTAAAATTTCATAAGATAATGTTGGTGCTTTTAACATCAAGCTTATGGATTAAATATGTCCCAAACACATTTAATGTATTCAAGTCATTTATCATTATCTGTTCTAACAAACTGGCAATATTTATCCTATTAATTCAGGGAAATGTAGGACTGTTTATTGAGTGGTGGAGAATTATAAGGATATGTTCAGACAAAAATAAACACAAGAAAACTAAAGTGAATATTGTTTAATGTAAAAATATGCCATCCTACTCGGCTCTCAAAATAAACTACTAAACTGTCGTCGGCCTTCTGCTTTTCAAAAAACCTGATTGTTAGGCTAATCTGTCAGGCCTGATTTGCATTTCTATATTTACTTTTTCTCACATATTTAAAATATAATCTTAGTGAGTTTCAAGAAAACATACAGAGAAGACCCGGACATTTTATGATAGCGAAATCAAATACACAGCTTGTTGCGTTTTTTTCTTCTTATTTCTGGTTTTAAATCGTATTTCCTTTTTGCTAATGGCTCCTTACTGAAATGCTATTGTCCTTTCCACTGATTTCTGACTTCTCCATACTCCATCTCAATGTACTACTCCCTTTTTTTTCCCAGTATATCATTTTTCCAGTTTATAATTCCTCACCTCCTTCCTCTCTGCCTCCAGTTAACCAAGCCCTGCTCAGAAGTGAGGCATTGCCTGGATGAGTTGCAAAGGAAAAGGTAGCTGAGTGAGAACTGTGCCAACACGAGTAAATTACTGATGATGAGAAACCCAGGCGAGTGTGGCATTATCTCAGCACCTGATTTTGAGTAGATAACACGAGATAAACATATATTTTTGTAAATTGGCCCTGTGCTACAGTTCAGCTTAAAAAGCTAGAAGTAGAAGCCAGCCTACCAAGTACCTAAAAGGCCATGAAATTCATCCCAGAAGATAGAGATATTCCTGGTATTCACTCTGTTCTTTTAAGAAAAGAAATTGCTTTCTACATAGGCTTGCTGAACTGGGCACATGATGTTGGAATACAAAATCAGCTAATTTTTCCTGGGGTGAGTGGCACCAGAAATGTGGGAAACTATCTTGGCAGATGGGCAGAGACGAGGAACTATGACAAAATGTCTAAAAGCAGGTATAAGAGTCTGGCTACACTTTTTCTGCTCCTGCCAACCCAAATTGCAATGCAGTGAAGGCTTTACAATATCTTCATCGAGCATGTGAGGACATTTCCTCTGCAGTGTTTCTACTCTGATCTTCAGAATAAGAATCAAGGTCAATGTATCACAGCCTAATAAGAAAAAAATTCAGTTGAAGGACAATTTTATCAGGAAGTTGCATTGGTGTTAATGAACAAGTTTTGGCTTTTTTTAGCTTTTCCAGTTTTCCATTTTGTCAGGGAAAACTAATTCTCCAGTGTTGAATCTTGTTATTAGGAGACAAAATAACTTATAATAATTTTAGCAATGACATGGCTTGTGTCCCAAATGGTGCAAATAATTCACTGACTGTACTGGATCTATAGCAAACTGTGAGCATCTGGCCTCCTCTGCTTTGATCAACATTTTCAAAGCCTACTTGAGAAAGATGGATGCTCTGTCTATTAAGAGAACAATGGGAACTGGGTTCCTCTGTATCCAGAGAGAAGGCAGTAATACAATTTTCAGCAGTCAATGGAAGTTAGTGCTCTGACTTCTATTTGTGCCTTTGAAAATCTCCCCAGTGAGATTCTTTGGGTGAATTAGAGCTATGGGGTAATCTCCTATATTGGAACAGAATCAATAAGCTAAATGAAAACATTTACCTCAAACTCTAATTTAAGCCCTGAGCTGATGGAATTAAAAATGCCGTGTCTTTAAAAGATGTACAGAAATAAAAGTGTCATCATTAGCTGATATGTCATAAAATTACCATCTGAAACCTCGTGCAAACTCTACATTCAAGTGAAATAAAATGCAAACACATTTAACATGTTTTTCTGTAGGTTGAGATACAGCAATAGGCCACTGTTTCTGATTTTTGTTTATCTTTCAAACTAAAACATACATTCTTAGCTGATTCAGGGCAGCATTTTATATTATTTTATATTTCATGTTGTCCTAGTATACACAGATGTGTTAATGAAAAACAAAAGTGTGTGTTTTTAATGAGTTCCACACTTTCTAAACTAGAAAAATCACAATCATAATATATTGATGTTAAGAACAATTTCATAATAACTAAGACACTGGAAAATAAACATTCCTAAGTATATGAGCTACTTGAAATTAATAACCTCAGTAATAAAATCAATACTCTCCTTATAGGTCTTAGTAATTTTTTCCATTATTGATTTTTTTTTTTTTGGTAAGGCACTGTGAGGCTTGCTTATTATTTGGATTGCTGATATTGTTTTTATCTATCAAAAAGAGAAGCATTTTTCTGTAAAATAATTGAAAATGAACATGTGAAATAACCAAGCAACTACTGGAAACAGTCAAGTGACCATTTTAATGATTAAAAAATCAAACTTTAGAGACATCTAATGCTGAATCATTTTCCTTCAAAAAATTGAAATGTATGTAAAATGCAAATGTGCCATTTAGTTACTGGTAGAAATTTGTTATGGAAAGAAAAAAAAAAGTAAATAAAAGGGCAAGATGTGTTTTTTACAAAAACTGTGACTGTAATAACCAAATTCTCTTCTGTGGTACCAGGATTAAACATAGAAAATTATGATATAGAAAAGATGAATTTTTGAGAGACCGAGCTATGTAGCAGCATTTTTTACAGATAAGATGGGTAAATTATGAATAACAGAAAAATAAGTAATAATCAAAACAAGATTGGAAGAACCCCAGCTTTGTTAAGGGCAGATGAGAGAGTGATTATCTTACTTTCTCAATAGATTGGAGTGATGATCATCACCTTACAGAATTATCAGTACAAATCTGTTTATTCAAATGAATACAGTTGGAATACTTTAAAATGTTTTCAGTGACTTCAGGTATTGCTTCCTACAGAATTTTTCTCTCTAATTAGTAATTCTAGTCTATTCCTCTTCTCTTCCTTTTTTCTTTGTCCTGTTTTTTGTTTTCCATGTTAGCTAAGTTAACACGTTCCCTTCTTACATGGGGACCAGTTGTCTGATCCATTTCACAGATCTCTGCTCTGTTGACAGCTACTCTAGGTGCATTCAGAGCTATTTTAGAGATGAAAGCTGTTAACATGACTTTCTCAAATATGCCATCTAAGACAATAGTTTAAAATTTTAAAGAGCCTGTAAAAACCTCCATAAAAAAATGCCCAAACGAACAAATAATCTGACCAAAACCACTTAAAAATAACAATTTAATCAGATTTTAAAATATTAGCAGGCACAGAAATACTGACAGCTTTTCAGATAAAAGATTAATTTTGAAGTATAAAAACTACACTGCTAATAAAGATTAGTGTAAAATCAAAATACATGTGGCTGTGATGAGGTATAAAATGTAAGAGTTTTGCAAAGAGTAAAAATTACCCTCTGAAAACTACTGGGCTTGCATGTAGTGTATTTTTACAGCAGTGAATAAGGAGTCTGTAATCTGTAAAAAATGAAACCTGTGAAGTCTGCAGCATGACAGCTGCCCATGCCTCCCAAAGTAGGTACTGCTGTCTTTTCAAAGTGAAGGCTTGACATTAGCAAAAATAAAGACCAAAAAGCCACGAGGGAGGTGAGTGAGTGCAAAGAGTGAGTGGCAGTCCTTGGGAAGGGTGTGCACCTGCACAGGCTCCAGCCTGACACATTGGCAGGGGATGGGAGCTCAGGCTGGAAACTGCCTGAAAATTATTTTTTTGGGGGCCCTTGAAGTAGGTGAAAGAATTCCTGGCTGACTGCTACTCGTCATTTCTTTCTGTCCACTGTGGATTGCTGCAGTTTGGCTCAAAATCTCAAATACAAGCCCAGAGGGCTGGCTCAAAAGTTTTGTTTGTTGTTTTTTTTTGGTTTGGTTTGGTTTTTTTTTTTTTCAGATTTTATATGCACTCAGTGTCCATTGCATAAATGAATCTCAGCCTTGCCATACTAGGACACCTTCAACATTCCCACTGGTTTTGGAGTGAACAACTGCCTCTAAAAGTGGCTTTTCCCCTCCACCATATTCCAAGACCTATCATTAGCTTTTCTATGCAATGGGACTTCATGGATTTGAGTTTTAAAAGAAAAAAAATCAGTCAAAGGGAAGCCACAGTCAACTCAAACATAAACAAATGCCACAGAAATTAAAAGCATTTGATTCACAAACCTCAGGGCCCATTTCAATCCCTCATCTGGAAAGAAGGGAGAGAAAACCCTGTAAGAACAGCACAGAGCTTTTCCATTTGCTCATCATTGATTTGTTCCCTCATCTTTTTCGCTTTCTCCTTCTCTCTATCCTCTACATTCCCTCACACAGCACACACTTAACTGGACAGCTAGGGCACGTCACATGGCAGAATTTCATATATATAATTTCAGTTTCTCTAAATAATTTATTCACTTAACATGGATTCATTGGTTTATCAGACTACACAGTTGGAGGATATTTTTACAGAGAGATTTGTCCTTAATTGAATTAACAAATTCTCTTCACTCAAACCCTCTTCATTCTATCTTTGCAGGGATTGTTTAACAATTTGTTTTCCTCTCTTTGGAGCAGTTCAGGTCTTTTTCTTGGAATGTAGTATCTCCTTATATATAAATATATGGACTATAAACTAGGATATTTTTTTTTTTTTTACTAATTGTTTATAGCAAGGAAATTGATGGAGAACAAAATGAAACAAATACCTAACATCTTGTTTTGTAACATGATATCTTCTCCTCTAACTAGCTGCCCCACTCTGGCAGAAATTGCAGGGCCACCTGTGGATCCATTCCCAGTTATCTGTAATTTAGTCTATTAGCCCTAACACTACATGACATAACTCTCTGCTTACAACATATGTTGGCAGTTTCACTCTGTGAGGTCCATTTACTGAATCTAAAGCACACAGCAAAACTGGGCAGTGTACACACAGAAATGTCAGGAGTAACCTGATATTTGTAACCCATAATGCTACTTGATTTATTTTCAATTAGACATATTTAAATTCCTAATTCTGAGATTTTATGTAACTTTTTTATATACTACCATGCTCACTGTGCCCATTAACCAATACAAGGTAAAGAGCAGAAATTAGGAACTGTAACTTGCTATGTCACAGGTTAGAAAATGGCACAAAAGAAAACCCCAAACAAACAAAACATCAACTGAAGCAGGAGGAGGAAACTCAAGTATTTCTGGAACACAACAGGAATTATAATCAAAGCACTTAACAGAGCAATGAAACAATCGAATAAATTTGCAGCTACTGGGCAGTGTCTGAGCTTTGTTTTGTGACTAATTCCAATTCATCATAATGGCTTTTAAAAGTTAACCTCAAAAAAAGTGTGGGAAAAAAATCGGTTTTGAAAACTGATTTAAAACCACTTTTATGTTTTTTTTTTTTTTTATTTAGACTGTAGATGTCACTGTATCAACTGTAGCTAAAGCCAACAGTAATAATTATAAATGGCACCAATACAGCCAGATTAATTTTAAACAACAGAATTTTAACAAGAAGAAATGACAATTTTCATTTGTATTGGCTTTAAGTAATTGAGTAAGTCTAAGAATATTTGTGTCCAAAGCATGAATCCAGTTTAAATGAAGGCTATGAGAGGTGACTGTGGACATTAAGATTATTACTCAAAACTAACATTTTTTCAGACTACAATACAGAAATGTGAAAGGCTTCAGGCATACTTTTCAAATATTTTGCTATCAAATACTGACTTGGCTTGGGTACTTCAAATTCCAAAGGTAAGGATTCAGCAGAGCTGTAAATACTCCTTTGGTGTACAGGAATATTTTTTAGTTCTGCAGCACAGAAGAATTGATCGATTAGTATTTACAGAAGTATTAAGGACTCTAGATAAAATTTTTTCTAGGATAGAAGCATGTGCTTTTGAACTTGAACCACCCTACACTGATGAATTAAATATTTGGCCTTGTATTAACTTGTGAAGTTCTGCATCAGCATTTTACAATTGTAGCACATATTTCATTTTCATTGGCAAACCACAACTCATTATGAGTCTAATTTATACATAGCCAAGTGGTATGGCTTGTCAAATAGGAACATATGAACTTGGAAATAGCCAACATTTTCCAGTAATTTCAGCATTTTTTCAGTCTTCTTGAAAGGGAAAGTTAACTGCTTTAAGATTTTCTAGAGTACAACTGAATAGTTTCAGGAGCCAAATCCTTTATTCTGTGTTTCATTGCCAGCACAAGGTTTCTTCAAAACCATCCTTCCACTTTATATTCTTGAAATAGTACACCATGAAAACCTTCTGATTCTGGCAGCAGAACATCCTTATTTTCTTTTATTCTTTGAATCTTAAGAATTTCTCCAACTCCTCATTAAAAAAGATCATGGGAACATGCTATTCTCTCAAACACACAAATGAGAATTGTAGACAGGAAAATCATAAGGCAGAATTTGAAAATAAAAGAGTAACAAGGATTAATGAAGAATTAAAAGATTTGTGATGTTCTAAATCAAAGTAAAAACCAAAAAGGAAAATAAAAATCAGCAGAAAAAGAAAACTAATTTTTGGCCAGATATTTGCCAGGAACTTTTCTCAAGCTGTGAAGCTGATAAACTATTCCAAATGTAGTTTTGTCCAAATGGACAAAACACAAAAAAACAAGCAACAACAATAACAAAACTCTCTAAAAACTACAAAAACCAACCCCCCTACCAACAACAAAATCCCAAAAAAAAAAAAAAAAAAAAAAAAAAAAAAAAAAAAAAAAAAAAAAACCACAAAAAACCAAAAACAAAAAAAGAGTGAAGTTTGAGAGGAAAGAAACCTAAAATATAGTTTTCAGTTGCAGTGTGCTCACCACTCCTTCCAGAACAATCTTTTTTAATCTACAAAAGTTGAAAACATTAAAGCAGCAACAATATTCTTTTCTCTTTACACTTGAAATACCTGAATTATCTGCTCAAAACCTTCTTATTTTAGTGCACTTTGTTTGCTTGAAATCCACATGCAAAAATTTATTATTGAGTAGTCGTAGTCTTTTACAGGAATTATTTTAAATAAAATTCTGCTAGACACTCTATACCAAAACTTTCTTCTGAAACAGTCTGCATGGCTATAACAATCTATAATTAAACCAAATATAAAACTGAAGTAATTTACAAGAATCTATATAATGGTTGTAGCTTTGCTTACCAAGATGTTTTCAAAAGCAATATTATTCACTCAAACCATACCACGACTGCTTTGTCATGGCTCTTGGCAGATAAAGCACAATGCATAGGTATGTGCACTCTATTCACAAGACAGGAGCAAGACTACATTTAATTTGTTGCAGCCTTTCAAATATCTCTACTGGGTGTTGCACAAAATGTCAGTCCAAAAGTTTCAATGGAAGTCTAACAAAGTTTTTCATCACTTAGATTATGACCTCACTGTACATTTTCCTGAGAAATGTGCACATAGTTTGCTTATTCATCTGTTATTTTTTTTAAAGTGAATCCAATACATTGAATTGATTTTTATTCTTGATTTTTCAATATTAACTTTACTATGGAATAGAATAATTACTAGTTAGGAATGATAAAACTGCAAAACTTGAGAATATCTTTTTTCTCATTAGAATCAGGTTCTAATTCTCAGTTTGTATTGAGCCAGGTATGTTGCTGCAGCTAATAGTAATTAATAGTAGTTTAGGCTCCAGTTTTAATTTTATTAGAATGCCAAATGTGCTGAATAATGTCACATTAAACTGTTCATTTTTGCTCCAGCCACAGAGTGCAGTTTGGACCATCCCCTCCCGGAGAACAGGAACACAGCATCAAGTTCAAGTCCCCCAATAGCTGTGGGGGCTGCTCCCAGACCCCAAGCACAAAACCAAAACCAGATGTCAGAGACCTGCAGCTGGGATTTGAAGATATCTTGTGGCTCTCAGGCACAAAATAAAGTTCTAATGATTTTCTTTTTTAATGAGACAGTAGGACTTATGTATCACAAAATGCTAGCATAGAATATTGCATGTTGTTTCTACCCCATGCAATGCCAAAACCAATCCAAGCATCTTAAAAACGGATACCATACCTTTTTTTTTTTCCCCTCACTCTCCCTCATCATCTCAAAATATAAGAAAATTAAAAGTTACACAGTACTAAAATTTGGACTTTCAAGATAATTATCTAAACTCAGGTGCTTCAAACTTATACTGTGGAACCAGGTTCAAGATATTTTTCTGTCAAATGAAATTCTCTTAGGCTTCAACTAACCTCCTTTTGCTCAAAAAGTGTTACACAAACACTTTGAAAGCAGAGGCTCTACAATAAAGATGGTGCTAAGCTGAGAAACTCCACACATGTGAACTAATTATGCAGCTGACACTCTCAAAAATATCCTTAGAAAATACTTCACCCTTAGAGATAATTTAGCCTCGTGGATGTCAATGGAAGTTTTCCATTGTCTCATACAGAATTTAGTCAAAAAGTTTGACAAAAAAAAAGCGTCAGTGTCACAAAAAGACCTTTAAATAAGATGAATGGGGAAGAAGAAAAGCATTTCTTTGCTAAGAAATTATAAATTCCAGAAAATATACAAGCAATCCCAACTCATGCTGAAGCATTAATAAAAAAAATCCTAAAATATAGTATGTGATTCCTCAAGGAAAAAAGACAATAAACCTGCTTTGGTAAACTTTAGTTATGTAAAAAAATGGGAATTTTAAAGTTTTAGATTGTTCCAGCTTTCTTTTAGGATTGACTTTGAGTGGTTAATGTAATTTCTACCCATTTTAGAAAGATTTAAAAAAAAAGAGTCTCAAGCAGTTAAAGCTTGTATGACAAAATTTATAACTTAATGTGTCATAATAAAATACTTGCTAGAGCTAATTCATTTTCTGTATTCTATAAGAATCCTAGACAGCTGCAAAATTATAAAAAGGATTATTAAAAGTGCTGAAGTAGTTTTCTCTTACTTTAAGTCAGACAGTCCTATAATGTTTTTTTCTCATCACAGTGGATGCTAAGGAAACAAGATGCAGTCTTCTGAATATAAGGCATATTTCACTAGCTCATCCTTCTGAAATGTTGCTTCTATGTTCCACCTACTATTACAGATAATTTAATATTGAAGTAATTTACAAGAATGCATCTGATGTCTTTGTTTACCAAGAAAATTTTCAAAGCAGCATTATATACTTAAATTTGAATCTGATTTGCTTTTTTTCCTAAATATGTTTTTTTTCAGCAGAAACCTCATCCATGGTTCTTGTTACTGATATTCCCCTCCTCCAACTAATTTAATAGAGTAAAATGTGTTACATCTTCCTTTTTCCTAAAGCAATTTCTAATTCTTATTTAGTGAGGTTTGCAATGAACAATATATCGACAAAGCACATTCTTATTTTAATTATATTAAATATTGACTTTGATGTTCATGTTCTTTTTCATTAAGAATTTTAAAATATAATCCTTATCCATGATGATATTTAGACTTAAGTGGACTAATTCTTATGCCCTTTAACAAATTTTTGTGTATGTTCTGCAGTAAATAATTAAAAATATCTCTCCAGATATAAGATAAAGGATAAGCCACATACATATTCCACAGACAGTCCTCAGTGGATTAATAGTGAAGACTTCAGGTGAATTGATTCTGTCAGTCCTGGAAAAAAAATCCAATGACTCAAAAAATGCCTTCTGTACAGCAATTTAATGTACAGAAAATTAAATAAAAGGCTTGAAAATAACCTGTAGATATAATTACCTTGCAGAAGACGATTTCTGTTTTCAACATAACTTACAGAATGCAGAAGATAAATTGATAAAGATAATATTAAACTGATAAAAGCACAATTGATAGAAGAGAGATGATCTCTCTTAAATTCCAGCTTACAATAAGTTTAGGCAAGACAAATGAGGTTTTGAATTGATACATCACAGAAGTCAGGGATGTCAAAACTGTATTTTCTAAGAGTTCATTATGAAATATAACTAGCAGTGAAACTAATCTTTGTGGTCTTCAGAAATTACATTACAACACATAGCTCAGGGATGTAGTGCACTGGTTCATATCTGTCCACAGAAAGCAGAAGCAACTTTCTGGAGTCATTAGTCAGCCTTGGACAAGAAAAGGCCCAAGAATTGTATTTATGAGTTAAGATATGTTGCCTCAGGGAAGCTTATCTGTTTATTTCCCATCAGCTTCACCCATCTCTTCTGGCTGATGCTTAGACTGAGAATGCATCAGCTCACAGATGTCACAGACTAGAGCCCAGTGTTCCAATGGAAGGGTGCTGCACACAGTCACAGCAGCTTCATGGGGACAGAAATGTGAGTAGCAGCTCCCTTGCCATATGATTGTCATGTCTTTTGTTTCTAAGTCAGCATGGGGGAAACTCCTCAGCTCAATTCTGTCCCTCAGTTTGTCACTTCATCAGCCAAGCTCTGAGCTCTGCTGGTCCTACCATCCCTGTGATCAAACACACGCTGGAGGATCAGCAATTACACCCTTAACACTTTTGAAGGTGTTCTCCTACATCGAGCCTGGGAGGAGATCAGCACCAGACACCCCCACTTAAACATTCATCAGCCACTTACACAGGCTTTGGGCTGCCAGAGAAAACAAGAACAGACCAGGAGTTTATGACCAAAAGCTTCTGAGTCTCTGCACTTAGCCATGCTGCACAAAAAGCCCTTGACCTTGCAAATATTTGAGTGCCATGGACACCTTCCCTCTCACTGGAGTAGAGACTCCCAGGAATTAAGAGCCCAAGATTTTGCCATGGTTACTCAGTTACAGGTATGTGCCACACCAGACAAATTCTGAAAGGTCCTGGTGTGGTAAATAGGAATAAACTGAAAATTGTTTTAATGTCCATGTCCACATGTTTTTAAGCTGTGAAAGTATAATGCCACAGCAAATAGAAACCCAAACTCAACATTATATTCACTCAGGGAGAAAAAAATGCAGTTTTAAGCTAGCAAAGCTATAACATAGGAAGCAGATAGCCTCTGCCTGTCAGTATAAAATGCAAGGAATACAGTCTTAAGATCCATCCTTCTGGACATGTAGGAAAAAGAAGTCATTACAGCGGTGAGAAGGGACAATATTCCTCTTTAAGGTCAGAGGGGCAACTGCTATTTGTAGGCAAATATACTCCTTAAAGCAAGATGTGTTCAAAGGGACACTCCAGAACAAAGCCAAGGCACAATTGCCTGGTTTCCTAATGTCACATACACTAAAGTGAATGTGAGATTAAAAGACTGAAGTATTAGGCAGCACACGACCTCCAAATTTTGTACATGCACAATACCTTGCTAAGAATATTAAAATATTTCTGTTGCTCTGTGATGTGTGCTACTAGAAGGGTCAAACCTGATTACAAAGACAACCCTGCCCATGCAGAGTCTTGTGCACATTGCACATGATGTATTAAAAATGGAATTCTGCAACAGCTTACAGGACAGGGAAATGAGGACTGGGGGGGAAAAAAGAGAAGGAGTCAGGGAAATGTAGACCCCCAGGCACAAAGCAACAATTTATTCAACCTGCCTGCTAGCTGTCGGGTACTTCAAGCTCACTAGAATATGTTCCAGTACTGATAAAAAAAAAGTGTCATATGGAGATGGAGGAAAAATAGAAAAGGGTGTTGAAAATTGTGGTCAGAATTCATAATTCATATTCAGAACTGCCTAGTAAATGAAAAAAATAAAAAAAAAGAACAAGCAGCAGTAAATAGTTTTTACCTGACCTTCAGCTCAGATTTTGTTACTATTGTTGGGATGATTTGAGAGATACACCTTCCTTTAACATTTGTATCTCATCTCTTTTTGCTTTATGAATTCCTTGAATTCACAAAATATTTTAGGCATTGAATGTCCAAATTTCAGCTGTATCTTCAAGTATTTACTGGTAATGTTGGTATTGTTTCTGTGCCCTGCCTAAGCAGGTAAAAGATTACTAAAAAAAAAAAAAAAATGGAAATGCCAAAAAAATCTACAGTTTTTGGCACAAATCTTCTGTGCAATGTATGTTTACACAAACATATCACATTTCCACTTTTTGAAATAATATTCTGCTCAGGAAAAATATCTAGAAGAGCACTAGGAATAATTCAGATATGAACAAAACTTCTATCTGTCTATTTGTCATGCTTGTCATTTATTAGCACACAAAATCTACAGTGTCTTTTTTTTTTTTTTTCTAATTAGCTTACTTTTATTCCCTACTTTATCATCCAACTATCTGTCCACAGCTAGTATTTCCTAAAGGTGTTTTCCTGTGTTGTAAGCCAACAAAATTGTGGCACAAGGAATTGTTGGCAGTTTGGTATTTTTTCCCCCTCAGTGACAAGTAATACCTTGCAGCAGATGCTATTCATTTCTTCTGGGTGAGCTTGGTTCTTATTGGGCTTGCAAGTTAATGCAGGAGGTGGATTGATGAATAGTGTAAAAGTAAATGAGTTTAGAAAAGTAATACTTTAGGAAAACAGAAATGGAGCTGGGGTGTGAAAATTGTGGTGGAGACAAAAGTGTTTGTGGTTAATGAAGAAAATAATTGGAAAGGCTAAGTTTTACAGCCTGCCTTGGCTGCTCCTATTAGAAGATCCAATCTCCCATATCCACAGGATCCACACTTAAAAGAAATCTTGGAGGCTGACAAAGCCCTCAGTGTTACACCATAATGCTACTTTCACAAAGAATTTATGAGGACATGGCAGTGAAAAACTGGATTCCTCCCCTTCCTCTGACAGAGAGCAGGAAGATTAGAAAGACAAAAATATACAGCATCACACACATAAATAAGCCACAAAACTAAGTTACAGTGCCTGACACAACACTCCTGCAAACACACTTGAGCACCGGGTGCTGATAACAGGGCATTTGAACAAAACTGCATAATTGTGGCTAAAGCATCTAAAATAGGATTTTCAGAGGCACCCAGTGTAAATTTAATTGGTTTGCCAAAATCAGCAAGGATTTTTGATGCTGCTTCAACAGCAAACTGGGTTGAATTGTGTTTTCCTTTTGAATACAGCTCTACTAGTGGTATGTGTTTGACAAACTGCACAACTTTTCTGCAATATAAAATTAGCCACACAAATACTCATGGCTTTGATACCTGAATATAACATCACCATAAATCCCACGTTAGGCAAGGCATCACACTGAAATCAATGTAAACTTTCTGGGACCTTTTGGTGATAGTGGGGTTCCACCTGGGGGTGTTACATCAGTGCTTTGTGCAGCACCAAGGAATAAACTGTTAGGATTTAACATGCTGGGTTTGATTACAAAAACCTCAAATGGTTTAAGAATATGTTTAAATGTGAACGTGCCTTTGTGTGGTAAATACCTGAAGCTATTTTAGCATGAACAGAAGGACTCTGCTGATTAGCATTCATTTGGTAGAGGTCCAGATGAAAACTGGATGTGATGGCCCCCTGACCATGCCCTTACCTCTGTACTTTGCAAGGATATAGGAAAGGAGGCAGCTGACACTCAAAGAGCAGAGCCATGGTTTAGCTTTAGCATGGTTATGGTTTTCTCCCATGCTGTTTGGTTTTCACTTGCAATTGTGGATTCCAAACTGTGTTGGTAATCCAGACTTTGGGATAGGCATTCTCCCTGTGACTTTTAACATTGAACTGACTCTACAAACATAGGATTACTGAAGTTAAAGCACATCATAGAAGATTTCTTCAACAATGAAGAAATTCCCTGTAGAAAATTCACTTTTCTTTTTTGGGTAACATTTGGTTGTGATAAATGGATACATGTCTCTTGCATATACTAAATTTTGAGAGGCTAAAGGCACGTCACTAGATTAGATTTCTCACTTTACTGTTCCTGCTAACATATGATCAGAAAATACTTCTGCTTTAAAGTGTTATGCCTTCAGCAAAATAAATGTCTTGAAGTACTAATATTAGATTTAACAATAACTATCTTCTAGTAGATACTGTGTGATATTTTACATCAGTCTTTTTTATTCTTCCAGGAAATTAACAGAGCTAATTGTAGATTTGATGACCTAGGTGCTTTGCCTTTTCTTTTGCAACCTTTATGAGATTAATCTGTCAAACAAATTAAGGTAAAAATTCGAAGATGAAGAGGAAAGCACATCTGCCAAAATGCCTCACTAATTAGAAATAATTTTGAAAGGTGGTTATTAAATACAATTTGTTCTGCATTTCATGTCAATGAAATATACTGGAACATTTCAAATCCTTTCTCACCATTTTTCCTAATCACTACACTATCTCAACTTGGGGATCCCAATGCGTTATTTTTGGAAGTGCACACATCCTCATAAAAAGTGACTATTCCATTTTTATCATCACTGCTATGCCCTATTATTGTTCCCAGCAGTGAAGAAAAGTTCTGTCAGTGTGATGATAGATGGCCTGGAGTCAGAACAGTGCAATTAACCTTTCTTAAGCTTATTCTCGTTTAAGTGAGGTAATGGAATTTGGTTTTTCTATTCAGAGACTTCTGGGTTTTGAAAATTACTTTACAGTATGCAGAAGCCAAGCTCTTTCTATGTTTCTTATGAAAAAATTCTACAGTTTTTGTTATATGCATTTGCTTGTCATTCAAAAGAAATGGAACTTATTATAATTATTCCACAAAAATATAGCTCAAATAACAAGATCTCCTGAATAAAAAAAAAATACAATTCAGATTTTGTGTTCTAGTTTGTTTTCTGGTTTCCTGATGATGACTTTAAAATGCATTCTCTTGAAGTTTTAAGCACTCCTCTGAAAGCTTACTCTCTACAAGAGAGTTGAAAATGCTTCTCTAAAATAAGAATTAAATAAATTTAAAATTCCGATGTGTGCATGGGCTAGGAGCTGATGGGAATTTCAGCTTGAAACAGAAGTGGAAGAGGTGGAAATGTTGATTAACACGCACATACCTTTTCCTGGACATGAAAAAGGAGAACGAGCCCACTTGTGACAACTCCTGCTTAAAAAGGCTAAGTGACTTTTCAAAGTCACACAGGCATGACTTTGCCTTCTGATTTCCATTCCCTTGCTCCATTAGATCTCCACAGTGCTCCACACTCATCCTGACAGAAGGATGTGCATGAGCTCATTGTGACTGACAGTTTGCTGTACTGTCACTGCTACACAAGGAATATTAAAAGAAAAAAGGAACCACAGCCTTTAAAGCAGGTGGCAGGAAACCTTAAAATACTACTTCCCAACATTATAAATACATCACAATGTCAGTCAAAGGCAGAATTTTATCCCTTGCAAATATGTGGTTGCACATTTAGCTTCCTATTTTTTGTCCTAGTGGGAAGAGAAAATAAATAATGTCTCTCAGTATAACAGACCTCTTTGAAAATATTTGCCCAAGTAAAACTGTGCATAGCTCTTGGTTTTAAACTTTGGGTAATCCCACTGGGATGAATTTCATACAAGAAAAATGTTACCTAGTAATTTGTCCAAATTAATAGTTAAAATGGCCTATATTGGACAGAGCATTTCTTTTATGCTGGTCAGCCTAACTCAGATGCAACAGAAAACCCCCCTGTGCTGTATGGTAGGAGAGGTTTTACCAGTGGAGCATTATCCCATTCCTGGCATAAAAGAGCCAGGATATCACAAAACAGCTGTAGATGTTACATGGTGAGTATGGGAGGTCCTGCTGATACAGGCAGTCAGCAATGAGGCTGATTCTCTGATTCAGCCTCTGAAGTTTGTACAAAGAAAATATCCAGGGAACTAGAACAGCCAGCTCAGAGGCAGAAACAGGGAACCTTCCTCCAAGAACTGATCAGGATATTGGAGTAATATCCTTAGTGTCTGGCTAAAGATCCAGCAATGCTCACTTGAGCATCACTCTTGGCACAGCAGTCCTGGATGACCAAGCTATAAATGAGCATTTCCCAGAGGCCAGGCTGGGCACTGAGCTCTCTTTGCTCCTTTGTAGAGTGAGATCCCTTCACAAGGCAGGGAGTACCAGGAGGAGCTGTAGAGCACATAAGGGGTCTGACAGTGGGAATAAAACAGAAGAGCATTAAATGGATCCTTAAGAAACTAACACAATGCATTTACTGATGAAAGGTACTGCTGGGATCCACCATTTGTAGAAATTTTTTTTTCCAGGACTAATATAACATTTATTAATTCTTTCTTACCAAAAGAGCTGACAGTACTAAGTGCAGAAAAGAGCACTAGCACTTGTAGTGCCAGAGGAGAAATACGAACTAATTTCATATATCTTTGTGTATTGAAAAAATTAAGATACTTAGTTGAACTAAGTTTTCATTGCCTTACAAAGTGATAGATTTTGTTTTTCAACAAAAAAATTTATCTTATTACTTGTAATAAGTAATAAGTAATTTATCTTAATACTTGTCTCTTAATTGCATGTTTCCTTTCTTTGCATTCCTGAACTGAACAATTAAACACTGCTGATAGCCCATGTGAATGCATGTATAGAAAAATAGAAATTGCATTATTTTATTTTTCTTTATTCAGATAAGTAGAAGTAAAAGCATGCTTTACATGCTCATTGTGTGGTTTATGAGATGAGGCAGAGTTGAGAAAACACCATGTTTTGCAGCTTCCTACACAATTTAATTAATCCTTCACACCACTATGAGTAACATAATGCATAATCTAATAGGATTTTGCTGATAATTTATCATCAATTATTGTTCCTCATTGTAGTGTTTAATAATACCAACCTCATTCAACCTGTGAAATGAGTCCCATTGATTCCTTTGTCTTTGTAATTGAAAGGGACAGTCCCATCAGTTTCATTAGAGGTTATTTGTCCTCTAACACATCCAACAAGATTTAGAGCTTAAATATTGGGGGAAAAAAAGATCCATTCCAAAACACAAATAAACCCAAAGGTAAAATTTATAAGGTCAGTGAAATACTAATATTAGGTACAGCTGCCCAAGCATCCCAGAGACAGATAACATATTAGCAGCTGGTACATGATTTCCCTGTGAAAGCTGCAATAAAAAAATGACTGTAACTTAAAATCAATGCTAATATAGAGAAGTATGACAATACACATTGCAGGCCAGTGTACACTTCTGAAAAATGTACTTTCATAACAGCAATATCAGTAGCTTTGCCAGTCACACTCGTGTCACACTCTGATTTAGGACCCAGAGAATGCCGGGGCAGCAGAAGCATCACTATTCAATCGTATTATTTTTGGCTTAGGGAGAGAACATGCTTTTTAAGGAAGCAATCCAAGCCATAGATAAAAATCAGTCCTCCTTAAATAAGTACTGGAATTGCTAAAGGAGCTTAGAAATATGAGGCAAAACATATGCTGGTCAGAGCAGTTAACTGTTTTTATGCTGGAAAGGCACGAAAGTAATGTAATAACATCAGGACCTATGCAGATGCTCAAGAGCTGTAGTAGATTATAAACATGTAAGCAATTATTTATTTCATATTCAGAGGCCTGGCCCATTATTATCCATTGTCTCTAGAACATTTTAATTGTGTTCTTTAACAACATGATGTAGTATCTTGACCAGAAATGGCAAAGCAGAAAAGAAAAATAGCACTTAGCTGTCTTGGAGAAACCAATCACCAGTGTGTTCATTGAGTTCAATATTGCTATTCATGCGTGAAAGCTACTTGTGAAAAGCTGTTATGGATTAGAATTGATTCCTCACATTAAGTTTCCAGAATGAACCTTTGCCTTTAAGGTGCTATGCATTTCCCTGCTGCAAGGGCCCAGTTTTTTTCCTCCTCTTTTTGGAGAGAAAAGAAAGTGAGGCCGAGCTGCATCTGTAACATCATGTTATCTTGGGATTCCAATCTCTCCTGCAGCCCAAACCCCCAGATTATCTTCATCCTTCATATGTTGGTTCACAAGAAAATACATTTACAGGGTAAGGACCAGGTCCACCTGGGCTTTGCTTTTAGGGGGAGGATGAGATGAAATGGTTCAAGCCCAGTTATCACAAGCAATGCAGATATATTGCCTTCAGTTTGAGAAAGATGAGAGAAGAATGTTAAAAACTATTTAGCAATTAGTATGTCACAACCAAAAAAGAAGAACTTTTACAAATTTATCTGATTAATGAAACATACAAGTAAAAGAGAATAGCTTAATATTTTATAACATTTTTGTCCTGCTTGCCATCTGAAAGTATGTTTTAGTTACTGCACCAAGAATGTATCACCTTAGCAAGGCCTTCATAGTTAACTAGAACTCTTCTCCTTATGTAGTGAGCTTTGTGTTAAATTTCTATCTTGGAAGACAAATGTGCAGTTAACATTTGTATGACATAAGGCTTAGATGGAAAACTTTGTATCTGAATAACATTTTCATCTTACCTGTACTTTATTTTCTCCATAAGCATGTCAAACATATATTTCTGGAAGTATTGGTTCTCCTTTCTTTAAATATCCTTAAGGGTTGGGTTGTTTTGGGGGTTTTCTTACACAAAATGGCAGTGAGGAAGTTTTCTGGAATATTTAATGCATACAATGTATATCTAAGGCTTAATGTCTACTTTCTGAAGCAACAACTCAGCTTCATTCAATGACTCAAGCCAAATTAGCAATAGCTAATGAGCCTTGGCATACAGAATAGTGACATAAATACGTGTTTACTTTTTTCTTTATCTGAAATAATGAAGCCATTCTCTATTTCATATTCTAGGCTCTCTCACCAACACTTTAACAGAATAGAAACAACACATCTTTAAAAATAAGGGACCAACAGGAAGGAAGTAGCACAGACAAAATTTTTCCCAGCCCTTGAATTCTGGTGGAAAAGAGGGAGGCAACCTTTTCTCCTACATAGACATTACACACAGCAGTGTTTCAGATTTTTCCCATCTTCTGAGCAATAATGAATCAGGAGCTTTATGGGATGGTCCATAATGTTCTTAGGCTACTTGAGGAAGAATATCAAGTAGACACTTTGGTATGAAACCTGAGTGATCCCTGGCACCACGACAGATTTTCCCCTGCTCTGTAACATCTCCAGCACGACCCTGGCACAGCCATCAGCTGCTTTAGCTGCCCCTCTGGCCAGGGAGCAGCAAGGAAATCTCAGGTGAAGGTCTTCAGGCTTTTACACAGAGCAACTGCTATAATTTCCATCTGGGAGTTTGAAACAAAGTTGACTCCAAAATTCAGCACGTAATCTATAAATCAGAGACCCAGCAGTAACATGAAAAGCAAAAGAAAGGCAAGAAAAGATGGTGATTTAGGGCATTTAAAGGAAAGGAGCTAATAAATAACAGCAGAACAGAGGATAAGAACAAAGAAAACAAGGTGAGGACTGAGGTGACTAAAGGGAGTGCTGGATGGAAAGGGAAAAATAATTGAAGAATTTTACCTCCTCTCTCTCATTTTTGATAGCACAAAAATTTTTACAAAGTTTCTATCACATTTTTCTAGTGGGAACTTTGTGATTTCATAGTCTTTAAACATTTTTCTAAATACTACTTTCTAATTTTCATTTTGGTGACCATGCTATGTTCAAGTCATTGTCTTCAAATTTGTGCTAAAACACTCTGGCACTAGCTTGAATCATTATTTCAATATTTATTTAATTCTTTTCTGCATTCAGGAATGAGTCTTAAAAGAGCTCCACAGAAAGTGTAAGAGCCAAAACTGTCTTTATGTTTGGGAAGTCCACTATTCTCAAAATAAACACATTCTGTTGTCCTGAGTGTCACAGAATTCTATGTATATTCCCTGGATTAAAAATAGATGTTTCTCTGCTCAGTTTCCTACCTTCAAAAAATAGTGAGTCTATGCAAGGACTTCCTGCACATCCAATGAACTTATGGATTTTTCAATATGCTAAATCATTTTCACTAATTCCTTTTTTTCTTTTGACAACCTAGCTGGACAAGGTAGAATGATGTAGAGTGTTGTGTATAAATGCATTTTTAGTGGGTGTTAGAATTGGATACCTTGATATTAATTCAAATCTTACATTATTGTGTAGTAATTTTCCTGTGTTCCTTGAAAACAGAAGCAAATGGAAAGTGATGGGTGTGTTGCACTTGGAATCTGAAGGACACTTTATGTTTGCTATTGCTCCTTTTAATGTCCCAGTAGAGTTTCTCTAGGATATGTAGTCAGCATTCTGAATTTCATTAAGTCTACTGGACTAGATTATGAAATATGAAACCATACAAGCAGAAAAAAATCTTTAACTCCTTTCTGTCCATTTCTTTCTATTCAGAAAGTGTACATTGATGAAGTCTCAGCATCTAGATAGTATATCTATATTTTTGTATGCATTGAGTATGTTTTACTGTATTGCAAGGACAACTTGTATAACACAAAAGAAGATTTCCAAGAAAAATATTCAGCTGTATCCATCCCAAATTGTTAAGAAAATCCAGAATGTGGAATTTGAAGCACTCCCTCAGCTAAAGGATGATCCTCCCTATTTGTAAAGATAATAAGTCATTCCTCATTTTCATCTCTTTTATCTTTGAAAAGGGAGTATGCATTTCAAATTCAGTAGGAATACAAAGGTCAGTATCATCACTGTGCTCAACTATTTGCTCTAAGAGAGAAACATAATAATCCAACCAAACTAAAAATAGAAAAGTCCTTGATTGACATAAATAAAATTTCAGTTTTGGTTATAGAATTTAGTCCTTTTTGTGGCCCTTTAAAAGTTCCTAACTGCCTAAATATTCTTTTCATTTTTCAGCAACTTATAGTCCACTGAATATTGTCCATCTATATAGAAAAGTAGGAACACTGTTTTATTCTATTCTGGTAATGACACCAGGAAAATATCAGATGGCACAATCTTTCTGCAAATCAAAATGAGTAGAGGTTGGTTTTTTTTCTAAATTACAAAATTTTTTTTTATTATTATTTCCATGTGATTGCACTTAAACCTAAGTGAAACCAAGAAGACTTTCACTTTTCATCAAAGAACCCAGTGGTTTCAAGCCAATCACAGACTTCATCACTATTCACTGACATGTTCTTTAACTGTGAATCCCATGGACACACAGTAAATATATAAAAGCTACTGATCTGCTTGACATTTCTACAAATATGCTTTCTTCAGCTTTGCAGAAAAGGACCTGACTGTCCTAGTAGACAAGTTGAACACAAGCCAACAAGATGCCTTTGCTGAAAAGAAGGCCAGTGGCATCCTGGGCTGCATTAGGAGGAGCGCTGGCAGCAGACAGAGCAAAGTGATCCAGAGGTAAAAAACCACTGGCAAGGGCACACCAGGAGTGCTGTTCTGGGCTCCCCAGCATAAGACAGACGTGGACATACTGGAGAGACACCAGCCTGACTAATAACCAGCCTGATGAAACAGGAATTCCTCATTTTTACTTATATACAAGCAGAGTATGTAAAAAAAGTGTTACTGAACTCCAGCATTTCTGTGGCCTTCAGAACTTCAAATTCCTCGGGCTCTTTAAACTGCTAAGCACTATCTCAAATATAGAGCATGTTCTTTGTGGAAAATACCTTATACAATCCCAAGGTTTATCTTTAAATTAAGCTAGACCTCAGAAGCTTAACGTTTAAATCAGGATTACTTCTTCACCAAACCAACACAGGCTGCACTTGAATATTCCAAATCAATGCATGACTAACAGGATTTTCCCTGCTGCAGACTGACTAAATTCAAATATAATCTTAGCTTCTGCTTCCTTTCTACTGATTACAGTCAAGGATGCAGCAACCTTTGCTGCTTGGGTGAACTCTTTCTGATATCTTAATACAATTTACAGTACACCATGGGATAATCCTAGTTCAATATTGCTGAAGTGGCTTTTTCACTGGCCAGTGGTTTGAGAAAAGCTCAAGATATTATTAGTGAGCAATCATTAATTAAAACTTTAAAAATCATTTTAGTACATATAGTTGAACAAATGGCTTTAATATATGTTGTTCTGTGAATATTATTTTTTAAATGTATTAAAGGAATTAATTTTATCCAGATTATCAATTTAGTTAGGTCCCAGTACTTTATTCAAAGGAAATTCAGTCAAATATATATGCATATTTTTGTACATGGAAGAACTGCATTTAATAATTTCAAAGTAAATATCTATTTCTGGTATATACTGATATCAGTGGAATTGATAGACAGCCCTGGGGTCCCCAGAATGGGAAGGTCATGGATTGTTTGAGTGAGTACAGAGAGAGCCACCAGGGTGAACACAGGGCTGGCACAGGTTTCCTGTGAGGCAAGGCTGAGAGAGTTTGGATTGTTCAGACTGGAAAAGAGAAGGTTTTGGGGTGACCTAATTGTGGCCTTCCAGTATGTGAGAGGAGCTACAAGATGGAGAGAGATTATTTACAATGCCCTGGAGTGAGGGGACAAGGAGGAATGGCTTCAAACTGAACAAGAGTAGGGTTAGATTGGGTATCATGACAAAATTATTGTCTGTGAGGGTGGTGAGGCTCTGGCACAGGTTTCCCAGAGAAGCTGTGGATGCCCCATCCCTGTTCAAGGCCAGGTTGGATGGCGTTCTGTTCTAGTGGAAGTGTCCCTGCCCATGGCAGGTGGGTTGGAATGAGATGATCTTTAAGGTCCCTTCCCACCTAAACCACTTTGTGATTCTGTGAAACATCCTCCAGCTTTGCCATCAGATGAAAAACTTCTTAGTGGGAATGACCAGCCCTGCAGCACACTCCCACCTTACAAAGCATCTCCCCTTTCTGGTGGTTCCTCCTTTTCCCTGCCCAGTAGCTGAGCAAAGGCAGCTTTTCTGAAAGTGCAAAGGTCAACTCACATATTTTGGCTGCAATTAAAGTGCCTTCATCCATGTTGTAGTTTAAGGCCAACATTTGCAGGATATATCAGATTTTACATTTTGACAGTTAAGTGAACCAGAGTTATTTAAGAATAGGTCAAACCAGACACACTCTGCTGTTCCACTCTTCCCAAAACAGGCAGTAAATGCAGGTAACAACTCGTGCTTTTAACAGCTGATATGAATGTTGTGATTGTTCTCTTTTTTGTGATAACAATTAAAAAAATTATTCCAGGTAGATCTTATTATATTTATATATGATATTATGTACACCATTCTGTCCCATTTACACTGAGCTGAACTCATCTGGGAGGCTGAATAATGACAACTGTCTCCTAGCCCCTGCACCAGGCAGCTAAAGAATTGCTGATGAAACACCCTGCTTAGTCCTTTTTGTCTCTTTTCTGTTCTCTACATGCCTTGGCCAAGTAAAACAATATTTTTCAGCCTCCCAGAGACTATTTGCATGTGTACTCACAGCTTTGCTTTCTGTGTTTGGGGACAATGCCTATTTATGAGAATTCTCTGGCAGCCTCTCTCCACTCTGGGCTCTGCTGTGTGCCCAGGCATGGGGAGCTACATCTCCATCACTGCTGTGTAAGAGCAGATGCAAGGCATTCTTGGGACCAATCCTTCCACTTTCCTTTAAAATTCTTAGAATCTGACTTGCCTACTTTGCTGACTTTCAAGACACCCCTCAGTTATAACTTTTGCAACCTACTTATGACACACCTGTGAGAAAGGAGGTATTTTTATTCTCCTTGAACTTATCTAGACTTCAGGTATGGAAAGTCTAATGGAAAAAATCCCCCAGCTTTACAGGGAATTTCCCTGTCCTCAGCCAATCCTATAAACATTGAAATGCATTAAGATAGGAAAGGAAATAAAACTATTAATTGTATCTATTCCTCTCTTCCAGAAATAATCATGGGAACACCAGAGAGAGAACACCAACATGTTTTTGGATGATGGACATTGGCTGCTAATGAACTGTGTGTTTCCACAGCATTAAGGTTGACATGTAGAACTTTCAAGTAGAAGAGGGCTACATTAAAAAACTCAAAGCTGAACTAAAGTTATCATGTTCTGAAATGCGGCAATTAGCTAATTCTGTAAGTACAGAAAAATTATTTGTTTTCTGGGCAAAAAATACGTCAATATTTTAGCTATGTAAGTAAATGGTTGGATGACATTTTAAAACATAAACTGCACAGTAGAACACTCAGGAGATTATTTTCTGCATTTTTCAAAGCAGCTTAGCACAAAGTCACACTCCAACTTTTTATTTTCTGTTTTACAAGTGGGAGTTTCCTTCCCATTTTCTTGCAATGCAGCTGGGGAAGGTCAGAAGCTCCCGGGTGGCATCTTTTGAAGGCAACTTTCATTCTTGCTCCTCTGAGCTCTTTTATATCAGCACACACCAATGTCAAACGTAATTACTGAAAATAAAAAATTTCCTAATCGATGAGAAAGTCTAAACCGAAATAAATGGGTGGAACTAAGCCATTAACCAAGCATTGCCCAGCATAGCAAGTGTTCTGCAATATATGTTGCAAGAGGGATTAACTTGAGATATTAGTGATGAGCAAACCCAAGATCATGTCTGCCAAATTATAAATTAATTTGTTCCAAAGCATAAAAATTAGATGGAACAGATAATTCCGTTACAATGAAATCTCAAGCTAGTTGTAAGGGGCTCCTTTTTCCTATTACAAACAATTCTTTGCACTAATTTATAACTTTAAAGCAGATCAACCTAAGGTTATCTCTAAAGAGAGCAGAGATCTTCTCACAGTACATTTTACATCCATGGAATAAAGAGTCCTGAACTTCTATTCATTTTAGTTTTTATCCATTACCAAAATGGAGAGAGTGGAATGGATTTTGGCAAATAATGGCACAGTCAGTCTCCAGGTGGAAACAAGCACAGAGGGCTCCCTCAGTAGCTGTGATCAATGAACAAACATATCTGCACTGCAGCAACCTGATTGGAAATACAGGATAAATCCATAAACCCCCACTTTAATTAGAGACTTCACCCAGATGGTAGGCTTTGTACTGCCTGAGAAACACTGTAGTTCTGATATCCAGGACAGAAAGTCAGAATACATTAAACAAAGATCATCTGTAAAACTCAGTTTAGCCTGCAGTGAAGTATAAAGCAAGAACTGCTGAGTTGTGGATGTCCACCCAATTGTTTCCACAGAAAGTATCCTGAAAAGTGTTACAGACAGGAAAACTGGTATTAAGTTGAGCTCAAAGTATTTCAGTTCTTTTTTTTCACCAAAAATTCAAGGTGAGTTATATAATTTTTCACTTCATGTTTTTAATTTCCGTGTAGCAGACATTTTCTGTCATGTTCGTAGCTACCTTATCTGTATCTGCAGGAATCATAAACTTACAACTGATTAAGTACTATTTCTTTCCATAAAAACTCAACCTGCTGCTGAAATTAAGGGGAAAATTTATTGTGATGGACTTCCCATTTATGTAAGAGCAAACTTTTAGAAATGTATTGTAATATACTCTCACACTTAATTTTCATCTCCTGGCTAGATTGCTATGCCAAATATGTTGAAAAGTATCCCATATATTACATTAAGGGCTGATGGTATTTTCACTACTGGCAGAAGTGGTGATAAACATCCATCAGCAATAGAGGGGGACTGGACTGACCAGAGGCTGTGAGGCTTTGCTTAAACAGTTTATGTAAAATCAGAGCACATGGTCAACTGCAGAGACAAGAAGGGAGAATTACTCCTACAGTGGCTGAGGTCAAAGAGACCATGCCACTGAAAATTACAGATATCATCATGCAGTATTAGGTTCTACCAAATTCTTTACTTCTTTCAGAGAACTGAAGAAAGAAAGCCCCATTGGGAAGAGCACAGGAATCTACTCAGGCACTGTCCTCAGAGCCTGCAACACCTTCTGAGCTACAGGACAAAGTCACATTTTAATATTGTTACCTCAAAGCCAGGGGTAAGGACAGTTTTGCCCCAGGTATTGCTCATGACCAATTAGCTATGTTTCCAGGCTGCTGGCTGAAGTTGTATAAGGATTTTCCCAGCTACAGAAAGAGAAAGCTTATAAAATACAATCAGTATCCATATATAGTCTCTGCTCTGGCAGAAATCAAACCACTTGTAGAGCTTTTGGTGCAGTGTGAGGGGGTGTTAGCCATGGCATCTGTTCAGCTGGGGCCCTGGGCTCGACTGTGGCTGTGCAAATCTGGGATAATCAATTAGGTAGGGTGTCAGTGTGCCAGCACAGATGTCCTCAGTCAATTGCAGATAATCATCGCGTTCTTTGAAATTTCCAGAGGAGATTGCATTACTCTTGGGACACCCTTGACCTCCCATCAGGGAAGGTTTCCCAGATAAGAAAAATAAAAGGATCATATCTTTTTCCTAGTGCAGCAATATATATTGCAGGCTATTCATAACCTTGAAAGGGCTAGAGTGATGCTGCATGCACACTGCAGGACACAGGAGCAGAGTTCTGCTCTCCCTCCCCTCCCCAGAATGAAATAAATACTCCAGCACATCATGAAATACACCCAGGCACTTTCTATGAGGTACTTCTGCATGAACTATACCTGTCGTGACAGCCTGTCAATGAGGAATAAACAGGGCCACCAGTGATCTCAGCACCCATTCTTTACCCAGGAAGAGCAGCAGCTTTCTGGGTGTGTAGCTTTTGCAAGGTCAGACAAAGGGAGGGGGTTTTTGGTTTCAGTCCATGCTTATTCAAGATGGCACCTGGAATATAAGTAACTGTTTATGGAAAGATGAGATGAAATTTCATCTCGCAGGGACTAAAAGGAACAATTTATCAGTGCTTCAAAATTTACTAGTACAGACTTCAAAAACTTCCTAAGTAAGAATCAAACAAACCTAATAAAGTTCTTCCACATCATCCAGCTTCAAAGATGCTGAAAGAAATTTTTTTTTTAGCTGATCAAGGTATCAGTGGTAAGACTTGGAAACAAAGCTTGGTTTCATTAGATACAGAGGACAACTTTTGAATCTGGAAGAACATCTTAGGGAGAAAATAAAATTGGAACTAATTTTGTTTGATCCATCACTGCACAAAGGGCAATTATTGCAGAAACAAAGGCTAAAAATGGCTACACTACCAAGGAAAGGGAGCTGGATTCAGAGGACTATTTTGAACTGTGGTGATCATATTCTGATTCTTAGTAAAATTACATTATGTATTGATTTTTTAAAAAATAAAAGTTATGGTACAAGCAATAGCAACAGGAACTTGTCCACATGGGAAAGAACATACAAGTAGAAGAGTCTTTTATTCAGCTGAGGAGCATCTGGAAGCCCTAAGGGTAGAAGAACACTGTTTTGCTCGAGGTGCAGTCTCAAAACCTAGGCAGTTGCTGGGTGGACCAGGAGGCTGCAAAAGCTGGTATTGGCTGCTTGAGACAACCCTAATTTCTCTGATTTACACTACTTCAGGAGAAAGCAAAGGAAAAGTAACACTTAAATAGAAAGAGAGAAAAAAAAAAAAAAACAAACAAAAATGAAACATCAAGGCTCCCAGGCAACAATGATAAATACAGAGAACTGGGTATGCTGGAGTTAGTCATGTCTACACTGTAGTCAGGCTGTGTAGCTGAGAGATAAACCTGCCAATCTTTATCTGGCTTGGGTTTCAGTAGTCAAACTGTTGTAACAGCACAGAGCTCATCAATTCATACACAAATAACGGCTGTGACTGTATTTTAAATATCTATGGGCTTTCTTGGGCACGCACTGCATCTCCTGCACTGAGTTTTTTTCACTCTCCATGCATTCATTTATCACATATTTGACCTAAAGCAGTGAGTTCCTATATTGAGTGGTGTATGTTTTATTATTTTTGTTCTATTAAGCATTACTCAAAGTGAAATAAAACATAAAAAGCAGAATTCTTTGTCTGCTGTTCCTATAGCCTTTGGATTGGTAGCATTAACATTTCCAGCAAATTTTTGTCATTTCAGTCAGATCATTATGAAAAAGGAAGAAGCCAGTCTGAGTGCCCTGTAAAGAAAACAATGGCTATCCCTGTTTCTAAGTCGTGATATAAAGGGTCAGACATTCCAACTTACAAGAAAATGTTCATCACAGATTCAGGCTGAAGAAACAAATCTCTAAAAAAATGAAGTATTTCACATATATTAAAGAAATTATATTCCAGAGTTTGAGCATCTTACTACATTGGTCATTTTTCATGACCATTCTGTCTAACAGTACCGCCAATTTTGACACTGAAATATCAATGAATCAATTTCTCTAAAATTTAGATTATGTAAAAATGTTCACACTAAAAATTGAAAAGTTTGACTTGCTCATTCATTGTAAGAAAAAAAAAAAAATACTCAACCCTTAGATGTGAGCCCTGAGACTCTGAAGAAACCTAGGAATTGCTGATTTCTGTGCCAACACCATTGATCAGGTGTCAGGGTCTTGCAGGACTAATTTAATTGTTTTGGATCAGGTTGGACCACCCTGATTCTATTAAGGGTGTATTGATTTTACTGTGATGACTTGTTGAGAAAAGTCCTATCTAGTGTCTATAAGAAATTAAGTCTCTTCACACAGGGACAAGATGGGCTAATCAAACAAAAACTGCACTTCCACCTTTATAATTTGGGGATTTTTAAAATATTCTACAGAGATTCCATCCTTTAACTGTGTAAGATGGTGTTGTTGGGTGTTTTTTTTCCCCTTCAAGAACCCTCCCAACATTGTCAAAATCTATTCCAACATGAGTATTAGCATATGCTCTGCTAATGTGTGACCTTCTAACACTGCACACTTCCCTTAGCCATGAAGGCATCCCCAATACGAGAATGCTCATGTTAAATCAGCCCAAGTGATAAATGAAATGCAGATTAAGCCTTAATTGTAATTAATTATAAGCACACGTAGCAACGCCCATGCTCAGCACCATATAAAATTGGATTTCTTTCTATGAGCACCAATCAATGTGTAAGGTTTAGATAACAGCACAAATTCATATTGGAGAATGCTGAATACAATATCAATGAGCTTCCTCCAAGTCTGTTGACTAATGAAAGGATTTTAGTAATACCATTGTAGTTAAATGCCTGGTACATGTTGCCCTCTTGTGGAAGCTGTGATAAAGTACAATTTCCTCTGAATTTGTTAGGATTTTGCAGTGGTGTTTTAATGCCTGGAATGTAATGATTTATTAAATTCATGATGTGAGTAGTTTATCATGTTAAGCACCGAGTATATTCTGTAAATGGCTGCACTTGACAAGCAAACCTAGGTAATTAAATCTACTAAATCAGGCTTATCCACTGCAAATTGCATGGCTGTAGCATGTGTTTTGTTTGCTCATTTGTAAAATAAGAAAATAAATATCATGTATAATTTTAGAACCTGGTCTAAGTTAAATTTTTTTCTAGTCATTCAAAATGATTTTTAGATTTTTTTTTTCTGTTTTATATTTAAAAACCCAGGCTCACCTATGAATGCTTGTACCTGTATTGCATATGACATAAATAGAATGTCTTGGGTGCTTCACATCTCACTATCAAATCATTCACATTCTTTAAATGCAGATTAATTAAAATATTTTCAAAGACCAAAACATTTATTTTTTTTCAATACATATTTAAGATAGAAATATATTCCTTATCAACCAAGAACAAAATCATTAAGCCTGAATTAAAAATTTAAAGAATCTTTTGAGAACTAGAAAACGGATTTCAATGAAGCTAAAGAGAAGGATAAAGATCTTCAAAGGCAGTTTAACACACTATCAGGATACTTTAACTGTTAAACATTGAATGGTACCTAGATTTTCCATGGGATACTCTGCTAAATACAAATATTTTGATCCCTTTTGAATGTCTGCTAACAGAAGATAAGTTATATTTGACACACTTACATAGCATTGTGTTTAGGGCAAATTCAGATACTTCTAAGTGGTTGTCTTTGTTGTTTGTTTGGGGTTTGGGGGCTTTTTGTCATTTCAGTTTGAATTCAGAGATGAGACAGTTTAGTACAAACTTGATCAAAGATTTCCATCAGCTGTGGACAAAGGTCAGGTGTCCATGTTAATGTTATCAGAGGTCTCTGATACTGCTGACAGCTAAGTGTCACTGATAAGTCTGCAGGATCTGATGGATTTGGTGTGATTGCTTTATTCTTCACCCACTGACATTTTATTTAGTTTAGAAAAAAGGGGCTGAAGGGAGGTTGTGATTAGCTAACACATTTCAGCTCACCCTGTCCCATGACCCTTTGCCCAGTGCTGGCATAAACTAAACATTTTACTTGATTTGCTTGGATGAAATCAATCCAAGAGGCAAAGGCTTCAAAGTTTAACTGCTTGGTATCCCTGGATTGTCTCACAAAGAAAAGTAAATTTACAGGATGCTTGAATTCTATGGATATATGGGATCATTTATGGAAACCATAAACAACTTGGGGCCACAGTGTCATTGATAAATATTTGGATGAATGGAATATTTCAAGCTTTGGTTTTTTCTAGCAACTCCCTCTTTTCTCCCATGTGAAGTTTTTGGCTGTAGCTTCCACCTGCTCTAGGAAAACAACAATTAATGAGCATTCTATAAACTGAAGCTGTGTCGACTGATAAGACCCTAAGCCACTGGCTAACATCCTCAAATGAATATTCCATATTTCTTCAAGACCAGTTTTCTAAGAAGAGCCTTGTATTTCTGGGACTTTTACCACAGAATTTTATCTAAAACATCCCTTAAGTCTAATTCTGTGCTTTTACAGTATTAGGATGTATAGGCTTGTGCTTAGAAATAGATATTATATCAGAAAGTATATATATATATATATGTATATATATATATATATATATACACACACCTTATATTATATTGGAATATATATGTGTGTATATATATATATTAGAGGGTATTCTAACATATATTCATACATGCTTATTGGATGTAAATTACTAGAGTTACCCTTGCTTCACAGAAGTGTGTTAAAGGAAAATAGCTTCAGCAATTTTTAATGCATTATGGCTTATCTATTGTCCAACTCATGACAAAATATAATCTCAATAATATTAATATAGAGACAAAACTATTTCATAAGGCTTATGTCAATATGAAATATGCTGATCTGAAAAGCACTTTACTGCTTTTTAGGATTCATTTATCAGTGCTGGTCTGATCAATTCTGGGAGCTGACACCATTCAGCCCCAACACATAATGCTGGCTCAAGGCAGGCAGAAGGGATGCCTTGGCAGAGAGCACTGGGGAGAACACAACCATTGCTTCTGCCAGCAGCATCAATTTACTTTGACTTGATTGAGATGTGAAGCAACACCACAGCTAGATGACCTAGGTAAATTGAGGTTTTAGCAGCTTGAGGTCAAAAAGGCCCAGGCTTGAAACCCCAAACCACCTAGAGGTATCACAAAGCATTAGGCTCATGTGTTCACCGAGAGCAGCAGCACTGACACAGCCCCTGCCCTTCCCAGAGCTCCTGGGAGTTTATTCTTGAAGGAGCATCCTGGAGCAGGGCTCATCTCCACACCACAAAGCTATGGATCATGAAACTTTAGCAGCACTAACCACAACATCCAAACTGAGGATAAATGGAAACAGTGTGTAGGGTGACTGCTTTTATATTCTTGCTCAAAAACATACATAAATACAGCAGCAGTAGCTCTGATAATTGCCAGGGGGGACCACTGCTCTCATTTCAGATAGCACAACATATTTTTTTTTCTGGCTCCTTACCTAGCCAATTACACCTTCATCTTATCTATCTGGTAAATCATTTTGAAAAAGTATAATTTACCAGAGTCATGAAGGCACTGACAAGGCACTTGATATTTCTGCTGATTCTGACAAATTCTTCATAAAGAGAGGAAAATAGTCAGTTCAAAAAAAAGTTTTATTCATTAAAAAACTCCAGAGAAATGTGAAAAAAAAGCCAAAAATGGGGTCTTTCACATGCAGCATATACACAGCTGCACATACACAGTGGAACCAAGTTAAATTTGTAGAATAGTTTTTGGGATCTATGCAATCCAGATGCAGGCAAATCCACATCAGCAGTTTGAGTCTTGACCAGCCTGACAGCTTGTTCAGTCCAAGCTTTCATAATTTTAGTGCAATTAGGAGTTCACAGTGGAGCTGCCCTGTCTTCAGGTTACTCCTGCAGAGGAGAATTAGAGAATTGTAGCTTCAGCAAAACCAAGGGTGAATGTGTTTGGTGTGAAATGCTCCAAGGAAGTAATGTAGGCAATATCCAATACTGCCATAACTGGGGGTAGAGGATCCTAAGCCTGAGCATCCCTGGCTTCTCCTTTGTTTCCTCACAGCAGAAACACAAGTTGCTTCTTGCAAGAATCTTTTACTAATACATTACTTAGCCCAAGAGCTATCAGAAAACCCTGCTAACAGTCCCTTTGTGGAACAAATAAAAGTAATTCTGTGTATACACTGTACTTTCAGTTGAATAAAACATTTCATGGGTCATGATCAATGTTTCATATCCTGAGAAATTTAGATTAGCAGCCATACTCCTTTACAAAGGTGAGTAAAAAAAGCTGCTTGTTCAATAGACCTTCCAAAGGCTGAAGGTCTCAAAAAGCTTCTAAAATAGCCTTTTTTTTCCTCTACTCCAGAAATCAATATGCTTTAAAACATTTTACCTTCAAGAGTTATAGCACTTTAAAAAGAATGAATGAAAAGCAGGACTATTCCCCCAAGATATTTTAAATCTAGCTTCTCACTATACAATACTATTATATCCCAAAATTTTAACCCAACAATTAAGGTTCAAGACGTATATTCTTCTGTCATGGATAAATTTTTGATATGCAGAACTCAAATGAAATATCCTTATTTCACACACTTCAGGAGAGATAGGAAGGGGCAAGAGGCCACAAGAGTATCCTTAATGCATTCTTTTTTGCTTTCTAGCTAGTATAAGATTTATGTGGTTCTTCAATCTTCTGCTGAAATCCCTTCATAGTGAATGTGCATGAATAGCAACTTTACAACCAAAATCAATGTCAAACTTGCAGATCCTGTTTTATTTGTTAGTCTGTTAACATGAAGCTCATCTTTGCAATAACATCTTGGCAAAGCAAAATTTAATACATTTTGTTATATTGAATGTGATTTTAATTATCTTAACACAAGGCCCATATGAAAAGGGAGCAACTGCAAGATACTAAAGCATTTCATCCTGTTTCTCTTCTAAAACTGAACCCTGAGAAAAATTATTTTCAAGCAAACCTGATCAATACAAGAAGAATGAAGAATATCAGCAGCATTTGGCCCAAAATCTCCACAAAGTCACTAAAATCAGTAGGTTTTGAATTAATACCTCCAGCAAAAGATTAAAATGAACCTAAAGCCCAGTATCAAAAGGTTACATCTATTTAATCATGGGATTTATAGATTCTCTGTCATTTCTCACAGATATCTGCAGTTTCTGTATTTTCTGCTCCTCACTGTTGTCCCATTAACTCTTCCACATCCACAGAACACAGCTGGTGACAGGAACCTTGATCACAGTTTGGGAGAATCATGTCAGATTAATTAAGAGGTACATGAACAATACTATGCAGAGGACATCCTGGGCAAAATGCAATAGGATTCACCACTACCTGGCAGCTATTTATGCACTCCTTAGAATGTGAATTTTAAATTGACAAAATTATTTGCATGAAGTGTGGTTACTTTATTCACTCCTATCAAGACAGCATCAAAAGGAACAGGAAAAGCTTGCCCTTGTCAGATGTGGGACTGCTGAGCTGTTAGCCTATGTCACAGGCCTGGAGAGCACTTCAGGGCTAGTCAAAGGGAAAGGCCAGGGCCACTGAGCTTAAACTGCAGCTCCCATTTTTAATTTTCACCCACAGGATGAGGAGGCACCCTTATACCTTTTGCTGGCTATTAGCATGGCCAGCATAAAGCTAAGTGTTTTCTCTTTGCTCTTCAGCCAGCACTCTGTCAAAGCTCTACTCCACAGCAGCTGGGAGAGGAAAATTTATTTTTGCCTACATTGTTGAGAAGCCCTGAGTCAGCTCTGCTAGAATGATCCCTCATGATGAAAAATTTATGGCTTTTGCTTTGCCTCACTCCCTGCTTTTAATATCCTTTTTCCCCATGGCGTTTTTCCCAATTGGATTTGGCAACCTCCCCAATTCCTGTTTTACATTCTCCATCATCATTTTCAAAATAAATGTATCTAGCCTCGTGCCTCTATTTCAAGACCTCTATCTTTTGTTTTAAGACTGATGGATTTTAAAGGGTGAGCCAAATCCCTAAATGCCCTAAATCAATATTGTTCTTTAAGAGTTGCTTTAATCACTTGGATGAGGCACCTGTTTCTGGCAAACCTTTGGAAGGAGTGAGTTACACCAGACAATGCCATCAGATGTGAAATGCTGTCACCATCTAGAGATGTTGGAATGTGCATAATCATGTGAAAAGAGTCAGCTAAGCACAAAAATTGAAATAAGGAAACAAATCAAGTAAACCCTTCTTTCCAGCTGCCTGCAAATTACCACTCTCTCCACCCACCACAGGGCTCCAGCCATTACGGTTGATGACAATCAGCAGCCTGGATAAAAGAATGGAGCTTCCCACCAATGCCATCTGCACAAGGGTGGAACAGGAAGGGTCAGCCAGCCAACCAACCTGCTGGTACAGCTAATGAACACTGAGAAAGGGTAAAACTACCACTGGGTTTACTCCAGAATTTTGTGGGCTTAATTTACGAGGAAATTTTCCATCTCAGAAGAAAGACGCAGCTCTAAGAAACATTTAAAATAAATTTGTTTGCTCCAGTATAGTATTTTAGGGACAACTTCATAAAAAACAGATACAAACATTTTTTTTTGGTTTGCCTGGGGATTTCTCTGGATCTCATTTTGATCTCTGTGCTTTTCCTTTGCACTGGTTTACAAAAATCTCTTTGTTTATGATCTCCAGGAGTGTTTCTGCTACATCAGCAAGCAAATGAGAAGAACTGAGCTAGATGCTAGCACACTTTTACATATTACTATTCATTTTTATGTATTTTACTTGTTTATGAGTAGCACAAAAGTAACTCCTGCTCACACTCCACCTCCCCTTGCCTTTGGAACAAAGGAGTGCTGCATCTGTGCTCAGAGGATGCCAGATTGCTGCCTGTGCCTGCCTAGATTTGGCTGGCAGGGAGCCCTCCGGGGTGGCACAGCAGCTGCTAGGAGTTGGGACAATCCTTCAAGTTTCTCCTTTTTTCCTAAAGCTGCACCAGCAATTGTCACGATGTAGCCAAAATATCTCAATTATCCTAAGTTACACGTTCACAGAAGCATGGAATATCTGGAGTTGGAAGGGAGACACCAGAACCCACAAATCCTGATCCCAGAATCCCAGTGTGTGCCTGAAAGTGCTGAAACAAGCCCTCCTTGAAACAAGCCCTTCTTGAAATCTGTGAGGCTTTGTGCTGTGACCACTGCCCTGGGCAGCCTGTCCCAGTGCCCAACCATCCTCTGGGAGAAGAATCTTTTCCTAATATCCAACATAAACTTTTCCTGGCGTGGCTTCTCGCTGTTTCCTCAGGTCCCATCGCTGGTTAACAGAGAAGAGATCAGTGCCTACCCCTCTGCTCCTCCTCCTGAGGAAGCTGCACATGGCAGGGAGGTCTCCCCTCAGTATTTACTGAGTAACATGCAGTTCCTAGAAGCCAATGGAATGCTGATTCCCAAGGAATATGTAGTGCTCCAAAACTGTATTTTGTGACATTTCTGATTTCTGTGTCTGCCATTAACAGACTCTGTTAGCAGAAACATGCCAAGGACTGATTAATTATTTTCTTTCTTCCTAATAATAGGGGCACTACCTTTAATGAAGGACTAGTTTCAGTTCCAAGACAGAAATTCCAAATAAGTCATAAACAGGTGGCTGAACCAGGTAGCAGAGGTGCCTGAACACCTTCTGGTGGCTGAACCAGGTAGCAGAGGTGCCTGAACACCTTCTGGGCACTGGGAATCAGCTTTTGGGGCACTGTGTGGAGCTGGCTCCCAGCTGGAACATCCAAGGGAACTGGAGCCAAGGCCACATGCAAGGACCCCCCCATAAATCATTGTGAGCAGAAACACTTTACAGAACCTTCTTATTTTTATCTGATTTGACAACAGCCTGAGTACTTCAATAAAAACATGTTGAAATACATTACACCTTAATTCATTGATAAGCAAACTGTTCTCCAGGCAGCAACAGCCAGGTGAGAGCAGCACAGAGGAAAAGAACCAAGCAGCTCCTCCCTGCTTTTTCTCCCAAGCAGGAGGAAAAGAAACATCCTGGGATGTTTCCATGTCTTCTGCCTGTCCAAGCAGACACTGAGTCAGCATTCACCTACCCTTCACACAGAATAGGCAATGCCTAGCAGCAGTGTCAGGGTTCAACATCAAAAGGATCTCATTTCTGATTACTGATCTGTGGGCAGCAGGAGAGTTTCAGAGTACAAATATTATCAAAAGAAATATCAGCAAACTAAGATATTTAATGTAGTATAAAATATATTTTTCATCTTTACTGACTGATTCATGTATCTGCTGAGCTAGTATTTCAGAAAATGCTGTTAACCACAGGAGAACATCCTTGTTTCTATCAAGAGGAGCATATTTTGACTTCATGCAAGTACTGATGAAGGCAATAACATTTCTAGGAAAACAAGTCGAAAGATTTTTTATTATTTAGGTAATTTCATGTTTTTAAAAGAAAGAACACCTCTTTAAATGAAAATGTCTGTAAGCTGTGTCTTTTGTCAAATTTTTTTTTTTTAATTAATCTTGCAATGTTTCAGACAATTGAAAAAGGTGCCAATAACACTGATACTGTGATAGTGATAAAACTTTGGCTGTAGAGTAATATAGATTAAAACTGGGGAGGTACATTGCTGACAAACTGGAGAGTCAAATAGAAAAATATTTGTTTCATTCTGGAAAGAAAATAGATTTATTGAATTTTCTTGCCCACATATGAGAATGCAAAATAGAATCCAATGATGGCAAAATGATTTTAAAAATACATATTTGCCAATAGTCAAACAATGTAGCCAGAGCTATGTTTTACTATTTACAGCTTTGTAACTGTAAGGTGGAATTTATAATATGTTTGAATGTTTTGAATCAGCAAAAGAGCTTGTAGAGCTAAAATTGCAGAATACATTTGAAATATGATGATGAACTCATTGCAAGGATTGAAATACAATAGAATTATTTGTACTTTGAATTTACTGTACTTTGAATTTAATGATTTTGTAACCTGAATTTTTTAAAAACTAACATACTGGGGGAAAATAAGGTTCTTTAATTACTACTGACTAGATCATGCTAGGAACTGATATGAATTTTTAGCAGTTTTTTCTGGTACCTTGACTTTTACCTTCTTAAATAGCAATATGTACACAAGAAAGAAAGAAAAAAAATCCTATCTTGCTATCTTTTTTCCCTCTTCTCATTTTCCTTCCCATCACACTCTCTACTAGTGTCTTTATCTGCTATCACCCTCACCCCTTTCATGTTCATTCCCATGCCCAATCAGAACGGATACCTCTGGCTTCTAATTTTGCTCTTCCCTCCCTACTGGATTATCAGCATAATTTGATGCACTAAAGTGACAATGAGGACAGAGAAAATATGCAAATAAAGTCAGGATGCTTCCTCATCTGCAGTCACTTGAACACAGGTGTTGCATGAGGAGGTAGCAAGAAATCTGAGCCAGGCAAGCTTTGCTTGTCCTCCTTTATTTGTTTGCTCAGTTTGCTCTGTAGCTCCTTTTTTTGTTTGTTGCTTCATGATAAATGACTCTCTTGTTCTGAACTGAAGGCAGAATATTCCCTTTTCTTTTATCTTGTACTCATTTAGAGATACATCATGTTGGCCTAAGGTTTTCTGCAGAATACAGGCTGTATATTTGCTCAAACCTGTGTTTTCTTTGTGCAAAGAATAGTGAGAAGTGCACTCTCATTGAAAGGCCCTTGCCCTCTCCCACAGAGAAAATGTTCCCCTGCCCTGGACAAGAGCATGAAAGTCTGTTATTTTAGCATTATTAAAATAGACACCAAAACATCTTTAAGCCTT
>WBND01000483.1:514383-526405 GCA_013398595.1 Tychaedon coryphoeus
TTGAACAAACTTATCCATCAGAGGTTATACTACTGAATAAGTAATGTATTCATACTTGACAGTTCCAAATAGGACTGTGATTTTGACTTAAAAAACAAATAGCAGTTTTTATCTGTGTAGAACAGGAATATGACTGGATGCTGAGAAGTTATTGTAAAAGGAATAAAGACAAGACTGGATGCTGAGTGTTAAAATTCAGACTGAATGGGATATTTTTTGACATCTGAACCATGATAAAATCCATTGAATGGTTGCAAGAATACATTCACAAAGACCTGGCTTATAGGATAAGGGCCTTCAGCAGCAGCAAAATGCAATTTTCTTAGATAACTTGCAAGCACACCAAACATGAGCATTCTGCCCCTGATTTTTATGAGGTAGATTTTTTTCTTTTGGTCATAATTTGCTTCATACCAGAAAATAAAAAACAAAAAGGTTGAACATGGAAGGCTTTTTAAGAGAAATAAATGTCACATTTGAAGATGCAATTAGGAGCAAAGACCTTGTTCTACAAACATAAAATGAGCTGTAAATTTCATGAGCCACATCTGACAGAAAACAAAACTGTCGTCTTTTTTTTTTTTTTTACTTCAGAGATACACAACATATGAATATCAGAAGACAGGATTATATCTTCCAGAAAGCAGAAAAAAACCCCAAACCATTTAAAACCTGTGGATTACAATTCAGAGGCGAACTTTTTCAGAGCTTTTGTGTGCTCTGATGCTGTTGGGGCTGTAGCTGAAGTTTTTTGAGGATAAGCACTCCATGTACCAAAGGAAAAGGAAGATGGAATGTTTGATGTATTCTTGGGCAAAGAAGATGTGTGAAACATGAACCTACCATTCAAAATGTTAAAAAACACAAAGAGAAGTAGGCAAATATTATATTCTTGCATCTCATCAAAATAAGACAGAAAAATCAAGTAGATTTACTGACATTTGAAAAGTTCTGAAAATTTTTTTACCTTTTGAAAGGGAAGAACATGAAAAATATTTTATGTCCCTAATTCTTCAAGTTACTATAAAGACCAAAAAGGACCCAGATCTGAAGGAAATGTGAAAGCTTGGTATCACAGAAGAGATATGATGTTCAATTTCCTGATCCATCCTGCTCATGGAGATTTGTGCTATCCTGTGCTTCTCAACATGCCAACAGGATATTCTAATCCATATGCTTGTCAGAGCTATCAACAGATCTCTAGGAATAATAATGCTTTATCACCTCTCATCTTTCTTATGCTTAGAGAAAACAGTGCCCAGAGACTGATTAGAGATTGTATTAAAACTGGACAAGGAAGGCTAGGGGCACATTGGAGCATCCATCATGCATATCAAACTACAGGGTCTTTAGGTACTTCATGTAATTATTTGAAGCATTCTTATTTTATCAGCAAATTTTGACAACATTGCAACACATGAAGAGAGAATTTCAGATTTTGAAATAGGAGAATAGTCTACTTAGGGCTGAAGAAGTCTTCTGCCATTTGCAAAGTAGTGTAAGTCCACGTAAGTCTGCTGAAATTAAAGCATGGAATGGAGTATGGAATCTGATCCTTATTAAGCATAAAATGTTGAAATTGTGAATTTATAGCTTTGTATTTCTTTTTTTTGTCCCCCTGGAATTTCCCTCTGTATATCTTTAAAACTTCATTGTTCTCCCATCATCTTTGCCTCTCAGCACTGGGATAATACTACTCCCAAGCATTCCCACTACTTCCATTCTTGTTTTCTAAAGTTCAACCACGATTCTTCATTCCAGACCTAGAAAGGCACAGCACAGCTCAGTTTCCCAGGCAAATCAAACACTGGCTCCCAGCAAGGCCAATGCCTTTCCTTCACTTTGCCACAGCCAAATGTATTATTACTGCAAAAGTGAGGGCACATTTCTTCTTTTCACCTTCCCTCTTCCTCAGATATTTATAAAAATTATACAGACTTGCTCTTCAAGCGCTCACTATTATGCTTTATATTTCTGAAAATACTTATTTTGTTTTCTTTTTTCCTCAGGCACAACACTATTTATTAAACTTTGACACAAATTTGTAAACAAGAAAGTAGCCCACTCCCTCCCACCTAAAAAATAACTGAGAAAAACCAACACAAAAAAACAACCAACCAATTAAGTAGAAGGTATTGATGGAAAATAGTGTCTGTGCAATATTTGAAGATATCTTAAAGAATCCTTTTACTAACCAGAAGATGAAATTCTCTGTAAATAAAGTACAATTAAAAAAATGCACTTTAATTGATACGAGTTTTGTTCCAGAGTTTAAGAAGGATCCCATCAACACAGTTTTGTACTATAACTCCCAGTTAAATAAGTTTCCACACCATCCCTATGCAGAAGTAATTTTTCTGATGAAGAACATATTTTATGGTCTGAAAGAGAAACAATAATTTTCTAGTTTTAAGAGCCTGGATAATCAAGTAATTATTCAGATTTCAAACAGTCAAAAATAAGTAGTCTGAACCACGCCCTCCCCTCAAAAATATCTGAGCAGCAATTATCCAAAGTGTCTGGTGACTATTTGTAATAACAGATACATGATAAGAAACACCTAGATTCATTCTTAAATTGCTCTTATCTAAACAAAGAAGAATCAAAAATTGTGGAACTAATACAAATCTTTACAGTTCTGCCAGTGAAAACATTAGCCTAGATGATGACCAGTTAATTTACTCTCTATAAGAGCAATTCTATTTAGAATGCAAACAATGCCATTTGTATTGAGCCTTTCCCCACCTGTGCTACATTTTTCCACATTAAGAAAATCTGTTTTTTCACATTCTTTTAAAGTGTTTTCTTTTCCCCTGAACTATATTTCAAAATCGCTTTGTTGAAGTGAAATTGGCTGTGTCAAACACTAGATGGCAGAACAAGGCTGGAGCTGGGAGTCTGAAAAGTCGACTTCAAGCTCGTCTGCATTTCCAGAAGTACCAATTGAAACAACTGTGAAAGTCGTCTGTGGTTACATAAAAATCATCTCTCTCTATGTATATATCTCAATATATAATATTCCCTGACAAAGGAAATCCAGAGGTGTCCTTGGGCAGCCTCCTGGCCTCCCCCCTGTGCCCACTTGCCCATGGCCAGGAGCATTCACTGTCCCAGGATTTCTGCAGCACCAGAGATCTGCAAGGTCAGGTCCTGGACACAAATCATCTTAAAACCTTTAGCTGCATGTCTAAGCTAAAAATTACCAAGAACTCAGAGTAGAATTTAGGATGGAGTACAGATCAGAGAAAGTGATTTACCTTATCAGGTAAAGAAATCTAAGAGTAGAGCACAAAAAAACAATATAAGGACATAAAACAAAGAAATGAACAGATGGATTAAAAATATCTGCTCTACACTCTCTCTTCTAAAATTTGAAATTGTTCTTTATAAACAATATAAGAAAAGGAGTTAAGAGTTTAGCAGAAATTAAATTTGAGTGGCCTTCTAGAATCTGAAGGGGGCTGACTAGAAAGATGGAGAGAGATTTTTTATAAGAGCATGTATTGACAGGACAAGGGGAATTGGTTTCAAACTGAGAGTAAGTTTAGGTGGGATATTAGGAGGAAACTACTGTGAGGGTGATAAAGCACTGGAGCAGATTGCCCAGAGAAGCTGTGGATGCCTCATCCCTGGGAGTGTTCAAAGCCAGGTTGGATGGGGTTTTGAGCAATGTGGTCTAATGGAAGATGTCCCTGCCCCCAGAGGGAACATGATGCTTTTTAAGGTCCCTTCCAACAAAAACCATTCTATGATTCTAGGAAATTAAGAGATTAACACATAAACTAAATCACCTTCATGCTTAAAAGAATATGAAAAACAAATATACCTAAACAAATTAATCAAAGCAAGGTGCAATTCAGTTGCATTGCCACTGCAAACTATAAAGATACCATTTTGTTCACAATCAGGCTCATAGGCTCCTGTATCCCACTGTGTCTATGACAAATCCCACTGCAGTGCTTCAGAGGAGCACCCCAAATTTTGGGTAAGTGGGTAAAGTGGAGAAAAGACCTGTGCTGGCTTTCTGAGAAGTTACATCCAGCTGAACTTGAGCAGCATCACGTGTGATTTTTTGTTAACAGCACTGGCAGTAGGTTGCAGATGGGACAGCAAATTTCACTGAGGCTGCACTGCAATTCTGCCTTTGATTCTTGCATGAAGGAATCAGCTCTGGCAGCCAAAGGTTTTGCAGACAACAATGCACCCATTATAGCCCAACATATGTTGGGCACCTTCACAAAACAAGCAATGTGTGCATACATTGTCCCCTACTGTCAGCTTTCCCCATACCACATTATTTTTCTCCCCACTCCTAGAGTTATACTATAGAAGCTTCAGTCTCCCATATTTTGGAAGAGCTGTGCTCTGCAGCCCCTGACAAGGTCTCTGAATGTACAAATGTCCCAAACTGAAGCAACCAATGGTGATGGAGGGGTGCTGAGCTGCTGCTCAGAGCTTGCCTGTCTCACTCAGAGCTGCCTCTGGCACTGCCACAGAGGGATTGTGCATCAGGAATGTCTTGGGCAACAGCCTAGCTACCATTTGTAATCAAATATGTAATTCATGCTGCATTATTTCAGGCTTGTAATATCACATATCTAATATTTCAGGCTTCATGCTGAATGATAGGCTGAGGATTGCTGCTTTGGGAGGGTGAAATTGTGTCATCTAAGAATCACTGTACAAGTTGTAAACTACAGATTGAAGGTGGGTAAAGGAAGGGAGGAGGAGGAGAAGGGGAGAGTGAGAGAGGAGAAAAACTCACTCTATATATGCCACTCCCTGGCTCTTTTTTTCCAGATTTTGCCTCATTCTTAAAATGATACATTTAACTGGAATTAAGCAGGAATTTCAGGCCAAATGGACTGAAGTGAGACTATGCCTGGCAGCTATGCCATTGTCACTGTTCAGCAATACCCCACATTTCCCAGAGGCCCATTGTTCCTACCATTCCTCTTTCCCCAGCTCCCCCTCTGCAGCCCAAACATCCAGAAATGGGAGCAAGCTCCAAAATGATGAGAAAAGAACACAGGGAAAAATCAGATGGCTGTACCCCAAATAATTCATAGTTGTTTTCCTTGTCCTCACAGATGCCTTGGCACTGCACAACTGCATTTTAGCAAAAAGGATGCCATGGTTAGTTAAGAGGAATTTCCTTTCATTGTTGTTCACACCTGAGTTGTGCAAGCCTTTATTCTTGGAGTTTGGTATTGCTCAGGTTAATGAAACACTGCAAGTTTCCCCTTTGTATACTTTAAAAGCAGAAAAAGAGGTGTTTTCCCATCTCTAGTCATAAATCTCAAAACGTAAATTACAAATATATAATAGAGATTGATTTCTTACATTTTTTTTTACTCTGGGATTAATTAGCTGTTTATCAACTGAAATCAGTCAAGCTAGCATAGAAGTACCACAAAGAGGAGGTGACTCAAAATCTTCATAGTCAAGTAGGTTTTGGATGGCTCAATTTTTGTACCATTTTTCTGCCTTCCTGTGTCTCGTCTCATGTACAAACATCCTTACATATACACCCAGAAATCCATCTCACTGCTCTCTTTCAACCCTTTCTTTACCATCCAAGATCTCTGCACAAACCCTGCAGTGAAGGTAATTTCACAGCAGCTCACATTGCTCCCATCTGTTTCAGACCTTGGGCTCTTTTTCACCCCATGAGAACAAACCTATTCATTTTTCATCTCAGACTCCAGCCCCTTTGAAGCAGTTGCCAGGTTTTTTACTGTATCACGATTACTTAGTTCGCATTAAAATTTTAAAAATACATATATTTGTATATAAATATATATATACACACACACACACACATATATATATACATATATATACACACATATATATATATACACAAACACACACACATGTATATACACATATACACACACACACACACACATATATATATTTGGAAAATAACAAGGCTACTTGGTTTTCTAAATGTGAGCATTACACAGATGAACTGAAATATGACCCTGACCATGGACCATTAAATCATCAGTGCAAACTTCTGGGAGCACTTTGATGAACCCAGTTTATTTATATCTATATCATCTATATCTATACCCTCTTCTAAGTTCAAGAGCTTTCACATTGAGCACAGCATCCTCTTTCATTGTCAAGAATATCAGCTTTCTAGCCTGATGACTGAATTAAATGTAATAATACCTTTGAAGAGTTTATTCAAGGATAGGAAAACTCTTCTCTAGATGTAGCAGAAGAGCCACAGAGCAAAAAAAGTAGGTGGCAGCAGGTGACAGATTTATACCCTCTGGAGGAATTCCTTCTTCTCAAAAGACAAAGCCATTGTACTGTCTGACACAAAACAGAGATGATGCTAAAAGTTTACAAATCAAAAACATTTGGATAAATTAATGGAGAACACTAACTCCGACTTAAGACTATTAAAGACACTACCTTGGGCTGGGAAATCCCTTTGAGTGTTTTTGGGAGATGGGATTTCCTTGTGCATATACTGCACATGCATTTGCTCTTGGCAGTTTTGGATTTCAGGCATCAGAAGAGATGTGACCTATGTGACCTAGCCTTTTTTACCTTCTTGTTAAGTTTCAGTGTATTTTGATGAGTGAAATGTTAACCTGACCAATTATTTCAATGATTACTATAGAATGTAGTTAAATAAACACATTTTTACACTTGTTGATTTTAGAGGAAATACTACATCAGTAAATCTTTTGCATTATTCTGTCCCTGATTACTCAGACAGTAAAGCAAAATCACTAGCTTTTCTTGGTTTTCCTGCAATTTTGTGTATTTTCATTCAGATTAGGGCAAGTTCCTGAGTAAACAGAATTACTGCTGAAAGCATCCCTCTAATCATGGGGAAAAACATGACATCCTCACTAAAAGTGAACATAAACAGAAACAGCTTTTAGTTTTATTAAACTAAGACCTCTTGGACAGTAAAATAATATTTAAGCTGATTAAGCACAGCAGAATCAGTTAGTTCATGACTTAGCTCAGATTATTTTTATATTGCCTTTCTGAACATGGAAATAAAAACTTCAGCTGCAATTTACCATTGAAAGCTGATAGCTGCTTCTGACTTAAAAGAAAGAAATGATCCTGCTAGTCATTTACAGAAGCTTTGCTGCTTTATTTTGAAAAGTCAGGCCCACTTAAACTTCTGGAACAGTCTCTACAAATCAATGCAATAAAAATCAAATCCCCCTGGAAAACCTTGTATGTTAGAGTCTGACAGGGGGATCCAAATGATTATTTCTGTCCTGTTCTTCTCTTGATAAACAATGGCTTAAACTCAGGAGCAGACCTGGGACTGGGGCAGGCAGAAAACACCAAAATAAAATGGGGGGAAAGCCAAATCTTTGCAGGGATGTGCTGCTCAGGTGGGAATGTGACAAGAGCAAATCACACAAAATGCTGGCACACCTGGAGCAGCAGGATATGGCTCCTTCTGCTACCCCTTTGAGGGACAAACTCCCACAAATGCCCATGCAACTCAGTTATTTTGAGCCCTGGCAACCAAATGGGTGAAATTAGATGCATCTTGGGTTGAAACAATTTTCAGTAATGAAATTCTACATGTTACACTGCTTCTGTGTATATTGCTGTCTAAACACAAACGGACATGTTTTAATTTTAATGTGCAGGAAAGTTACATACATAACCCCTATTAACAGCAGTACATATAGGGAAAATCTTCATGTGCTAAGAACAGATTCTATTTTTGTTTATTAGGTATACTCTATTTTATCAGCTGTCTCACTACAATGAATCAATAAATAAGCATGTGTGATAAAAAATAGGATTGTGAATGACATATAATCACAAATTCAGCCCTTATTACAAATATAAGAAAGGATCATAGCTATTCTGAGGTGGTACCAATTCTATTTTTTACCATCTAAATTGAGATATTACTATGGTAGGTAGGTTCATGAGCCATGGAGTCTCAGAAGAAGACCAGCTGAAAGTGGAAACCCATGTTAGAGAATTGGAACTACATAAAAACCCCAAACAAACAAAAAAATTCAAACAAACAAACAAACAAACAGAAAACCCAAAAAACCCCCCAACCAACCAAAGAAAAACAAAACAACAACAACAACAAACCTATGAAACCAAAATAACCTCAAACATGAAAATATGGACTGCTAACATTTTTCTCACTTTGATTCTGAGCAGAGTTGGGATTCTAGATGAAAAAAAAAAAAACAAACATGTGAAGAGTGAAACAAAGTATGCTCCTTGCAAGGACATGAGGAAGAATTTTTACTGCTGAACTACTGAGTCCTGTTCCCAGATTTGGACATTAGAACCTCTAGCTACATGTGTGTTTTAAACAGACTGCATAAATCTGTTCTGCTCTGAAGTGCAGCCCCACCAGTCACACACTCAGTAACACCTCCCTGCTTTCAGAATTTCCTTAAAAATTGGTGGGACTATTCAAGCACTGGTTGAACATAAATAATGGCAGTACCAAAAGCAGAGAAAGGTGGAAAAATAACACTGCCCTTTGCCAGTGCTGAGCTGTGGTGTTGGGTGGAGCATTCCCAATATTTTGCAAGGAATTGGAGCAAGGCAGGAGGCAGAGCTGTCTGCAGATCTCCTGAGCTCCAGCCCAACATCTGCAGCACCACACAAACACCACTAATGCCTTGGAGGTGCTCACAGCTTTCTTCTCCTGAAGAGGTCAGTGCACAGCATCACTTCTTTCCCAATGAATGCATCAAAAACCAATCATCTCTCTCATTGACACATATTTCTCTCTATCAAACTGTTTTTAATGGTTCTCCCCATATTCTGGGTTACTTACATTTTCTCTACCACCCTAGAAAACAGAATTTAAAAGTGTGTGGTGCTATCCAACAGAGATAAGTCACAGCAGAGGTAAGGGAAAAGAATATTTTGCTTGCCCATCACCAGGGGGAATTACAGCCACTAGCCCAGGTGATTTATTGTCTTGGATTGTAAACAGCATGCTGTAGCCTGCAGTAAAGACCCCTTGTAAAACAGCAAGGCAGTCTGCTTTTTTATTCTCTTACAAATACTGCTGTCAGCTAGGACAAATTCACTGAAGTCAATCTTCACTGATATAAAACCAGACAATAGAAAAGAGTAGAGCTCCAAATACTCTGGTATTGTACCAAAGAATTAAAAAATAAAATAAAATCTGCACAAGCACAGTGTTAAAAAAGTTTCATCAAAAGAGAACAGGATATTCTTTCATTCCCCACTAGGAAGCAGTATAACCATGTTTCTAACAGTCTGGAAATAATAACTATTCAAGTCAGACTTCTGGAATATTTAAAGAGAAGACCACAAGACAAAAAAAAAAAAAAAAAAAAAAAAAAAATTCATACTGATGAAAAAAAAAAAAAAAAAAAAAAAAAAAAAAAAAAAAAAAAAAAAAAAAAAAAAAAAAAAAAAAAAAGCCATTTCATTCTGATGACTGCATCAACTACTTGTGACACTGAATGCCCCTGCAGGAAAGTAAAACTGGAGATAATTCTGAACATGATGGAAAAAAAAATCATGGGAGATATTTTTCTCGTGATTAAAAGAGATAAGCCTTTGCAATCTTTCTTGCATCCTTCTTGCACATATTTAGCAAGAAAAAAATAGACAAAGGGCACAGAGGGCTTGCTGCTTTACTGTATTGCACCAGGTAAGCTGCTCAGTTACAGCTTTTGCAACTTTCTGATGTCTTTGTAGAACGCGTTTAAAAAAGTCTGAGCAGCACGGTGCATTTATAAAGACACGAAAAAAAATGATAGTGTCATCTAAAAATCTATGTCACAAAGTTTACCAGACTGGATTTAGGGCTAAATTATTGTTTAGGGGATGGAAATGATGATAATTCTTGCTACATACATCATACTTTGTGATAATGAGTTTTGTACCTCTTTAGCAAGAAGAGGAGTGGAAAATACTTCATCTCTGTCTATAGGGCAAATGAGTTCATAATCCTCCTGACCCTTAAGTCCTAAAGATGTCTTAATTATTTCTGTAGTAAGATGTCATATTCTTAACTGAGATTTCATTAACAAGAAAAGTCTGAAGGTTCAGATTCTCTTGTAATTCAAATACCACAAGATTACTTGTTGTGGTAATGGCACTTAACATTTACATTCCCTCATTCATCAGCTACTTCATAAGCATCAGCTAATAGGGCAGACTTGGAGGTGTTTATTTTCTTCACCTTCTAGACTAGAAACCCAATCCAGGGAAGTGATTCATTAGTCAAGAGCAATGTGTGCTAAAGCCCACAATGTTATTTTTCCCAGCCTTTTTCTGCCACCTGAAACCACTCTGTTTCACTTCATGGTATATATGGTGTTTCAGGGCATTGCTAAAGTGAATGCATTGCTTTAATTTCTAAGATAATCAGTTGTTCCCAGAGTATTAAATGCAGTTATCTAATGTCTTAATCTCAGTATAAAGAGTTGGTTATTTTTTAAATACTACCTAATGAAAATGTTAGTTTGATAAATATTTCAAAATGTTCACTATTTGCAAATATGTTACTGGTTATGATGGTACAAATAATGCTTATCTCCCTTAAACCTTTTCTAGGCAGAAAGTTTCAAAAATAGATATTTTGTACAAAATGGTGGATTTTTTTTTTTCAATCCTGATTTGTACTCTCTAGAACCTGTACTCCAAGTGATACTACAAAGTCTGGTCAGCTTTTCTGAATCTTTCATATTTCTCTTTCTTGCACATCAAGACATTTCCCTTGCTCTTTCTAATTTAATTCTGTCAGTTTTGAAGACTGCTGACCAAGCCCTTGGCAAAACACCCTGTTGGTATTTATTCTAGCCTTAATGTAAAACGTCATTGAAATTCACACACACACAAAGGATCAGCACAGACATTGCCTAAGAGAGTTTACACGACCCTCTAGACAGAAAGGTCATCACTAGAAGGCAGATTAGGTTGGGCTGGGTAAACAGGGAGAGCTGTAGCAAAAATTGCAAAAACTGCAGAGTGAGGACTTCATTCTGACTTAAGACTTCACAGTTCTCCCCAGACTTTTTGGTGAGCTTGCTCTGAGTCTTTTTGGGGTCAGAAGGAGGAAAGAGTCCTTTCTACATGAAACCATTTTCAAATGTATGCTTCATAGTAATAATAATAATACACACTCTCCAAAGCAGAAATATTGTGATTTCTCCCCCCTCCCCACAATGAACTCATTTAAGTATAGGAAACAAGATGGAAATACAGTACCATGCATCACATGAAATATATGAAATATAGCCCAGCTGGCAGCATTCCAGCCTTCTTGGCTACTTATCAACTCTCTGATGTGATGATATGCTGCATGAGACTTGCCTCCCTGTCTTCTACACATAACCCTTATCTGACTGGGCCCTGAACACTGGTCTTCAGAGGAAACAGATTATGAATGCAGCAGTTTGCATTTCAAGCTAAATTCCACAATTAAGTATAATTATGTGCCATATGTTTTCATCCCTTCAATTTTATGTTGTCTTAAAAACTAAGTAAATATGTAGGCCCATCAAATAATGGGCTGTGTCACTGCTCTGATGCAGCATCTGTGGGACACTGCTACAATTCTAAAATGAAAATACAATCAATGTAATTATTCAAAACTAACCTATCAGAATTACAGGGTGGCTGCCATACGTATGTGGAAGAGTTTTGAAAGTTTGCCCATTTTTACTTTTTACTATATTCAGGTGCCATTCCAAATCTCTTAAATGTTGAAGATCACAAAGGAACTAAGGACAGTGCTCCCTAAAGCCAGTACAATTTCCCCAGGAAACAAATGAAGGTACAACCTCTGCTCATATACTCAGAATGAGCATTATTGACAGCTATCATTCCCTTCTTCCTTATTCACCCATTCAACAACCTGAATATGAGGAAGAACTTCTTTGCTGTGCAGTGACTTCTTTGAGTACAGGAACAAATTGTCCAGACTCCAGGGTATGGAGTCTCCCTCACTGGAGATTTTCAGGAACCACCTGGTTGCAATCCTGTGCCATGTGCTCTGGAATGACCC
>WBND01000483.1:535784-652393 GCA_013398595.1 Tychaedon coryphoeus
TATATATAAAACCAACTGAACCAAACTGCAGTTCGTATAATAATAACTGTACACCCAGCCATTAATAAAGCAGTGTTGATCTTTAACTGTGAATGAGATCAACCATTTACATCCTCACCCTAAACCAGTAGGAACTGACACAAAAAGAAGTTCTACAGTTTTATACACTATATACAATTTGCTGGTAATTTCTGCCTATGTAGCCAACAACATCTTTCTTCCATAAGCAAACTGAACATGGAGTGTCTTTAATGTTGACTTATGAGGACAGACACTTAAATATCCTATTATTTGGGTTTGACCATCTACCCTTAAATGCATAAAATACAACAAAGATAGAAGACAGAACAGCACATTTTCCAGAAAGCATCCCTCTGAAACATTTCATCTCTGCTATTAAAGACATGATACAAGTGTCATAAAGTTGCTCATCCATTTATGCTGTCACTAAATTGATTAATGACGAAGGGGAGGTGAACAGTTCAGCAGAGTTAAGCCTGAATCTAATACATACCAGGGCACAAGCATTTGCTGAACAAAAACGATCTTGTTTTTATTAGTTAGGTTCAGATTTGATGGGATGAACCATTCACCCAGACACAGCCATAACTCAAGAGAACTATAAGCAACAATAAAGTGTCTCTTCTACTTTGGCATTTTATATCTAAATGTACAGACATAACATGGGTCAAATCCTACCACCCCTTATAATTAAAATGCTTGAAAATATATTATCAAAATATTAGTACATGAATACACTCTCATCTGACCAGAAGTACTTGCCTACTATAATGCTGCACAGTTTCCCCATCCAATTATCTTTGTAAAAGAAGTAATTCAAATAGGAGTTTTTTGAAGATAAGTAATGAAACAGGGAGTATTCACAGCTACAAGAAGCCTATGAACATTCTGTTATTAAATTTCACTATGCCCTTTGGTTTCTTTGCCCATGGACCACTGGGCACAGTTCACTTCCTCACATATTTTTGGGTGTGAAGAAATGTGTAAGGAGGAAATTTGTTCACTTTTTTCCTCATTTCTCTCTCTCTCTCACTGAAGCATATGAAATATGCAGAATCTAACAAATGAATGTTTAAAGGGCATTGAAAGGACAATTTAGAAGCATATTTGTGGTTCCTAAAAAGATGTTTTAATCACTCATCATTAAGTACAGTTATCACATTAATCTGTAGTTGTGTGAACCAGCAAGGATATGGAAGACAGCCAAATACACTGGCAGAGGAATTAAAAGGGCCAACGAAAATTTAGAAGGAATACCTTACACAGAAAAAAAAAAAACTGAATTACATGATATGATCAAAACCAACAGAAGTAAAATCTGACAATTGAATTGTTTAAACATTCTAAAACTCTGGAAATCTTCAATCCAAAAAGTATGTAATGAATAACATGTATTTCAAAGTATATTAAGACAAACTTGTTATTAAATTTTCAATTGTTTGCAAATTTACGTGTACCATAAATTTAATGTTATTAATAATTTGTAATTAATAATTAAAACCATTAATAATTTATTAGCTTATTGGGAGAGGATCAGTGCCTATTATCATCTATTTGAAGCAGCAATAATTGTCAGGATAATCTTGTCTCCTAAGACTGGTAAATTGTATTCATTTGCTTATGTGATTATAATTATTTGTTTAGAGCAGGAATTGTAGTTTTTAACTAGAATCATTGTGATAGATACTATATAAGCACACATATATCTGATGTGATCCCTGCCTGAAAACTTTGACATTCCAGCTGAAAGGAACAATAGAATAATTATAGAACAAACAAAGAAAACTTGAAGGCAGAGCTCAATAACAAATCTTTTTGCTTGCAAAAACAACCACATGCATAAGTAATATATTCTCTACCCTTTAATGCATTCTATTTTCAAATTCAAGCTTATATTTAATCTGCTTTTCCCTGGTTTCTCAGTAATAACACTGCTGAAATACATTCTGATGCAAACTAATGCTCCCAGTAAAAATGGAGCAGCCTCTATGCAATTTGCAAACTTTCTGAACTTCAGGTTTCAGTAGACCTGTCTTATAAAGGAAGTGTGTGCACTGCAGTTACAATGCAAAACACTGCCAAAAGTGACTCTCTGGTCATTATAGTTAAGCCTCATACAAATAAAACTGTGCTTAACGTTTGAGAACCAGATCAACCTATTAACCAGGACACACATCCAGATGTGTATCCTGTGGTATTTAAGGACATTAAATAAATTCCAATAACCAAGTTAAATTAACATGCAGAAATTATGCATGAATATCTGAAAGTACTTTAAACATGATTAATGAAGTCTGGATGATAATTACATTAGGAAACCAGTAGTATTAAACAAAGATAATTCTGTGTGAAAGAACAAAATTCATCAAAAATTTTAACAAATGGGTGAAAGATTAAAGACAAAGATCCAACTCAATTACAGTCTATGGCCCCAGTCCAGCAAACCACTTAGAGCTTAGGTTTACTTTTATCAAAGTTAACAGACCTCATCAGTCTAAAGATAAGCATCTGCCTGGGGCACTTTCTAAACTGGGGCCTATGGGCTCTGTGCAACTGTACCAAAACACAACACATTTGCCTGGCAATAGTTACATATTTGACTATTAATTAAAATGCTATCCTTGTTCAAACAAAGTGTACTCTAAAAGGTTTTAGTGAAACACAAATGATTATGCTTCTAGCTCTGTTACATGCAGCATGATCTGGAAAATTTTCCAGGAAGCTAAGTGATCCCTGATCTCTAATTGCAGAAAGAAATGAGTTTCACAACTTTTTTTTAAATTCTTTTTTCCTATAGTTTTTGCCTCTTAGAAGCACATTTAACTACTGAAAAAAAATCCATGATGGTTGAATGAATATTAAGCATAGCCACTCCGCCAGCATTTAGCATTTTCTTCAGCTTTTTAGAATAAAAGAGATCTCCTAAACAGAAGGCAAAGTGTTTTGGGAGAGTGATAAGACGGCTATCATTGGCTCTGGATATCAGTAGAGAGCTCTGCTGAAAATTAGGGAGTAAATCTTATTAGTGATTATGTTTTACACTGAAGATACAGCTTAGGGAACAAATATGGCCCTTGGGAGTAGGCCTATCTGCATGTGAAATTTGATGATCTCTTCACCACTAAATCACCAGCTCCTGACACACTTTTAGACATGGCTTCTATAAGAAGAATAAACAAACAGAACAAGGTAGCTTAAAAATAAACTCGATTAATTATATGTTGACTAACTGTAAGAGCAGGTACATAACATAAAGTGAACCTGCAAACAAACATTTAATCACAGGATTAAACATTTAATACAGAAGAAAGTGCAATCTAAAAACTCAAAGATCAGACTGTGATACAGCCCTGGAATGTTGAAGACAAAGAAGAAAAACAAAACCTGAGTCTGTTTTCTAGATAAGAGGTACCTCTATCAGAAAACGAGCAAAGGAAGGACTAGCTGAACAAAAGCAGGCATGTCTTCTTAGAATTGCTTTTTGAGGTCATAAAAAATGAAAAAATCAGAGAAATTGTGACTACATTAAAATATATTTTTGTGGATTTTAACAGTACTTGACAGTATAATATAATTTTACATTGAAATTTCACTTGAATTACTTTTTCCCCTTTGGCAGCTGTAAAAGCAAACAAGTAAAGGTTGACTTCACCCAGTGGCTTGGTGTCTCAGGGTTTGATTCTCCGAGTAGGAAGCTGATGCTGTTGATGAAGTGCTGATGAGTTGAAGTGTGGTGTTGCTTGTCTTTTCTTATAAAAATCCAATATCAAGCACAGAAAATTCCCGAGAAATGTTTCAGTTTCTTCTCTGTTTGAACAGCTTCAACACAGGAGATCTTTTCTCAGCTAGTGATAAATGTTTTAAGTGCTAATGATGGAGTACTAATGTTACTAGACACATTCTCAGTTCAATCCCTTTAAAAAGGAGCACAGCTAAAGCACAATGTTTGGAAAGACATCCTAACCAGCAGATTAGACAAAAATTGTGGTCTAAAACACAAACATTGTCACCAAACACCAGAGCACAGGCATTTGTGACAGATCAGCCCTGGCTGGACATCTGATGCCCACCAAAGTGGATCTATCACTCCCCTCCTCACAGGACAGGGGAGAGAAAATAAAACCAAAGGTTTGAGGGTCAAGGTAAGGACAAGGAGAGATCACTCACCAGTTACCATCATGGAGAAAACAGACATGACTTGAGGAACCTAACTGAATTGATCCCAAATCAAATTAGATTATGGTAAAAAGAAATGAAACCATTCTTAAAACACCTTCCCACCCATCACCAAAGCCTCGCCACGCAAACACAATGCAACATTTTCACTCGGTTGCAAACAGGGATTCATTTCAGGATGAAATGGAGATTCTTTTGCTTTGCATAGTATCATGTACAGGTTTTACACAGCCATAATTTGAAAATATATAGAAGCATTTCAGTTAATTAAAAGTTTTGGAACAATAAAATTTGTGCAAAGAAAATATGCAAAATGTCACCATCCATATGAAAGGGGACTGTGCACATTTCTTAGGTTAATTCATTGGACATTGCTGAAGTAGTCAATAATTAAATCTTTTTAAAAAAACCCATTCATCCTATTAAAAATTATTGCACTTTTTAGTGAAATTTTTGATAATTCACAATTTATGTGAATATTAATTTCAGTAACTTGCAAAAAAACTTCATGGAAAGGACCCAGGAAATATGTTCAGTGGAACTTGGATGTAACAGCTCTCTCTCTAATTGGTGGCAAGACAGAAAACAAAACTGTCATGTTACAATTCCAGGGAATGTATATAATCTGGAACTGCCAATCCTGCCCCATAAAAACCTGCTTTATAATATGCAATTCTATTTGAGACCCCTGGCTGTGAAAGTACTGTTTGTCTACACTGACAATGTTAAAATGATTACTTTAGAAAGCATCTGGGTTCGGGTGTCACTCTCCAACTAATGCATATTTCTTTCAACTCTAAAAGAATATTCCCTCTAAAGAAATGCCAAGAAATAAATAGGTGAACTCACAATGAAATCAAGTGTATATCTATTAGTCTTTAGGTATTCTAACAACTCTGTAATGTAATGCATCAGATATACTATGTTGAAGTAATTTCCTTTTTAAGAACCAGAACACTTTTGGTGTTTCAACAAGTCCTTACTCATAGAGCATTTACAAAGACTGCAATATCTTTTTCAACAATAACTTTTTTTTTTTTTTAATAGAGTAAGCATAACTTTCAAACAAAATTCACAAGTCACTTCATCCCAAGTTCTCCCAGCTGGATTTTAATTTTTTTTGGGTCCTATTTATTATAGTTGGGAAAAAAAATTGATGTCAAATAAACACATGGAAGCATGGCTTTTTAAGGGTTTCATTCCTTCCTGTTGCAAGCCAGAGACTGCTAGTTTAACAGGTGTGAAATTCCAGTTTAAATACAAGCTACTCTAATTTCACAGTTGAATCACAGAGTTGCCAGAGTCCCCATTGAGCAAATTCCACATTTGCATGCATTCAAGGTCATTACTGAAGGTGATTGAAATGAGACTCGACATCTCCATTTATTTATTGTCAGAGAATGGGTCTGAAATTTGCACTGGCTCTAATCATTCTGATTCCACGTCTAAGTCAAGGTTATTGCAGTCTCATCTTGCCTTGTCAAAGAAGAATTTCCACTTCTAAAACTTGCTTTCAATAAGTCCCACCTTTGATCAGATTTCAAGCTCAATAATTCAGACACAGGTATTGCACAATCTGCTTGTACTTTGCTTCATCAATTCATATTATTAGCTCTCATTGGATTAAACCAGCATCTTTGTCTTTCCTTTACTATATTCCTGAACACTTCATTCAATGAGGCACTTCAGCATCTTAAATAACACAGAATCAGGTCTAAAATAGATGTATACTTGTGCTTATGCTTAACAAGACAACCCCTTCTTTGCATAAATTTATTTACACATACAGGCATATGGTGTATATATATATAGTATATATTAATAAAAATGGAAATGTGCATCCAGAGACTCTCTGGATGAGAAAATTCAGACTTCACATCCAGATAGAAAAGAAAAATTGTGTGATGACTATCAATAATTTGAATCATGATTAAGGTGGAAACTCTATAATGAGAATGAAAATCATCCAAATATTGAAGAGCACTGAAAATCTTACTAATTTTTATTAAACAAAAAGTAATCGTGCCCAATAACTGTTTTTGAAGTCCTGAACTTCTGAAAAATATGCTATTGAAAAAAACTCAGCATATTTAGACTCAGTTTGATTATTAAAATAATAAAATTTCAAAGGTCTATGAGCAGTTCACATGAATGGGACTGTTGTACCTCCATTACATAGATGGAAAAATTTATGCACAGAAAAATTACAATACGTGTACAAAATGACACATTAATCCAGAAGTGTTGAGAAGCCACCACAGACTGTACAATTCCTTACTCTAAAAATTATATGATTATAACCATTCATTTCAGAGCTTGGTCAAGTCCTAGAAATCATTAATTTCTTTTCTTCTCTAGCATCCTGATGCAGCTCCTGAAGTCTACAAGTTTATTGGTTTTCTTTAATAGCATATTTTTCAAGCTTTGAAATTGAACATGCTTAATTTAGTCTATGATTGATCATATGTAGTTATTATATAATGAATTTATTATGCCAGACTAATTCATAAAGTCAAACCACCCTAATTTGAAAGGTGCAGCTATATTTTCTTGGATTAACTTCCATGGCTAGATAATCTCTAAACAGACTGGAGAGGCAACTGCTATCAATTGATTTCCTTTCACTCATTAAAAAGCTTTCTGTTGAGCTGAAAAACAAGCAGTGAATTGATAAGTGTGAAATCAATTCCTTTTTACTCTTTGCAGGCCAAAGATAAATACTTGTAATAGACTTGGAAGTTACAGCATATGGCTAACTTTTGATCCTTGCACTCCCTGTACTGCACTATATGTCAGAGTTATCAATCAGAGTTTGTCTGATTCACAGATCCATTTCTCTTCCCTAAAAAAATTAATTTAAAATGTCACAAGAAGGAACCATCAATAAATTGTTAATATAAACTGGTTTTCCACTGGGAATTTTGCTGAGCTTAATACAATTATTTCTTCATGTTGCATGTTTAAGATCTTCTCTAGGTATGCAGAAATAGAAAATGATTTTAGTATCAGACTTTTACAGTTCTATGTTTATTCTCACCTATACCTATCATTCAGGAGTATTGCTATCTAACTTTACAGAATAACAGAAAATAACAAAGTTATTTAACATTAAGCTAAATGAACTTAATTCAGCTGCACCAGCAGGCTACATAAAGGCCAAGGAAAGACTACTCAACACAGAGCTTTACCCATCAGCATTTACTGACACTTCCTCTGGGAGACATTATCTATCCATCAAGGGAGTGTTCAGTACTAGTTTCCAGTAATAGGAAAAACATTCCTTCTATAAAACACAATTTAAAAACTTGTTTCTAAATAAATATTTTTATTGCTGTTTAATTAATAGTTCCGCTCTTCAAAAATTTAAAATAATGACTTAACAAAATAAAATTTAGATATAGATCTCTTCTGGTTTCAGTCTGTTGAAAAGGAAAGATCGGATTTCTTAGTCTTGTTTCAACTATTCTAAGAAAATCTATTTCTCCTGAGTGTGGAGCTGCAGAAACAAATCTTATGCAGAAAGGGAATTCTGGATACAAAAGAGCAGAGAAGCACCCCAACTATCCTCTGGTCCCTTTCCAGCTTCCCTTTAACAATATCACTTTGACAGTTTAAGAGATTCCATAGCTGAAATCAGCACTAATCTCTAGAAGGAGCTAGCCGGTTTCTTGATGAACTTTATGAACTTTAGATATTTCTGAAATTGAGATTTCTTCTTCTAAGAAACAGCTAACTATGAAGGTGTTTATAAAGTCTTTCAAGGACTTGTGATTCTTGGTTGCCTATGACAGTGAATTAAACACTCCACTGAGGTCCTCCCACAGGGTGCAAGCCCTGTCTGTGCTACCAAACTGTTGCAGTCTCCAAGGGATGGAGAACTCCAGGAACTGTTCTCTGGACAATGTTAATGTCCAGTCATGACTTTTTTCAGGATATCTAGTTTGTAAAACCCTAAACTGAGCTTTGACTTGCAAAAACTCAGCACATTCTCCCACTGATACATAATGTACTAAACAATTTCTCAAGCTAAAATTCTCTTATCAGCTCTGAATATTATTCTTGAAACTATTATGCAGCTAGTAGCATATGCTAATAAGAAGAGTTATAAGGAGTGTCTATAACTTTATGTTAAGTAAATAAGGCCTTAGATTTCTATTTAAAAAGATGCTTAATATTGCAAAAATTCTAAACACTCAACAGGTTGCAGTAACTTAACACTTTGGATGAAAAATGCCAGATGATTATTAGATTATATTAATATCTGATAAAGTGCAACTAATTAATATCATATTTTGTCTTTATCTATAATGCAAAATCCTTTCTATACTGCAAGGGGAAAAAAAATAGTGAGAAATAATTAAAGCACAAGCCACACAAAGTCCTAAAATGTGCTCATATTTTAAAATTGCCTTTCATGAAAAACCAGTGGAGAACTTTCTTCTGAATATTTGTCATTCTGAATGGCATTTTATCCCTTTTTTAAAAGACATAAAATTGAGGGTCACAAACAGTACTCCTCTTTCTAAAATACATTGCAGATAATGATAAACTAATTCTTGAAGTCCTGACAACTTATTTTCTGAGTCTAAAATTGATTTGTGTTCCTTGCCCATTGATTTTATGACAGAGGTGAGAAATGTATCTGGGATGCATTGATATTTAATGATTTGAAGGAAAATATATCTTTTGAATACAAACCTCAAGTTTTATCTTGTTTACCTTGTTGCTCCAAGGAGTTCTTGCTACTTTGCTTTAGAAAAAAAATAAAATTAACTTGAGTTCTAGGTTGCATTTTTGAAAAGTAGAAATGCAAAATACAGAAATCTATCAGGGAAACACTTCTTAATAAATTCAAGCTGTCTCAGTGAGCCAGAGAGCAAATAGTACCTTTACAACTGAATTTACAGAAATCTGCCTTTTTATAGACTATTTTTTCTCATTTTAATGTAAAAAGTCAATGCCAACATGTTTATCTTTCCTCTTTTTCCTTGGAGAAGATGCTACCAAGGCTTTCCCCAAAAACCCACTTCAGAACAATGCAGAGCAGCCATAGCCCAGGATAAGCCCTGTGCCCAAAGTGCCTTCCTCCTGCTTTGTGTATTTATCTTCACAACACACCTGTCAGGAAGTATTGTACAGTTCTACCTTTCTGATATGGAAGTCAGTCAAAGGTCCAATAAAAAGAAAAACAAAAAATTTACGGGCACGTACTAAGTAAAACTGAGGTGACTGAAATTAGTTTTTCTTTTCCTCCAAGAGGGGAAGAAATGAAGCTGTTTATGTAATCGGTTTTGAAATTCCACTGGAGTCTGGAACCACATTTCTAAAAATGCCTGGAGCAGCCTCTAATCAAGAAGTCCATGAAGATCAGTTTAACACATTGAGACTACTCAAGTCAACAAGGATTTGTTCCATGACAGAATATTTCCTATTCAGACACCAATACTCCTCCAACCTGTATGAGAACCTTTCCTGCAATCCCTTAAACCTGGCTTAAGGATCTCATCAGGGCAAGGTTTTGCAGAACCACCATTGACAGTGATTTCAGCCCTCACAGAGAGGATTCAATGCACAAATATCTTCCAAGAAAAGAGTAATATTAAAAGATGTACATTATTATCTTCATTGTGAGAATGAAACAGCTACAAGAGACCAAATGCTGCATAACTTTGTGTAAAGCACTCTTCAGGTTCATCCTGACCAGCTGCAGTGAGTGGGCTCATACTGATTCTGGGCCATGCTATGGACCTCAGTAGAAATGGTTTAGTCCTGTATGACCTGAATAAATATTTGGATAGGGAAAAGTGCCCTTACTATCCTCTGTCAGGTGTCAGAATCTCTGTACATGAGTTGCAAAGATACTGGTTCATGTTATTGCTCACATTTTCCTGCTCATCTTAGCATGCACAGTATGAAGAAAACAAAATATATTTCTGTCACCTGGACAATTTTTTGGTTAATCTGCTTCCAATCACACTGTTGTTTTCCCATAAAGATGACACTACATTCTTACACATAAATTTACCTGTCAAATGGTTACACACACTGTAAAATCACTAAGGCACAGACACACCAAAAGCATGTTGCTTCCCAGTTAAAGAGTGATTCACTGAGAAAAGATACAGTGCTCCTTCCCTACTATATTTCCCTTATATTCAGCAGTTACCAGGTCATGGACTTTTAGTGCTAAAAGTAGCATTTAGTATGAAAGCGTTTTTTTTAATCCGTTAATTTTTCCAGTTAATTTCTGACCTATATTGTGAAAAGAAGTCTCTCAAGATGACTGAACATTACATGAAAGAAGAACAAGGTGATTTGCTTGTTCATCTTCATTATGGGATATTTTTGATCAATAAGTCTTGCTTAAAACATATTAAGAACAATTACGAACAGAAAAGAATAAACATTTAATTAACTAACAAATTTTCCTTTCATTTGGGGGGAAAAAAAAAATGTACTGTTTTATAATTCTGCTCTAAGCAGTCTGTCCTGAGCTCAGAAAACTCCTTCAAATATTAAGTTGCAAACTAAAGAGCTGCAGGTTCCACATTAGCAATCACAGCTGATGCAGTAGGTGAAGGAAATAGTTGATTCCCAAGCTGAAAAGCAGTTATTGTTGTGTTTGTTGTTTGTGGCTCATTTCTGCTTGGACTGAAGTGAAAACTGAAATATCCATTAAATCAGTTGAACTGGATCAAATGCAGGTGCGTGTGTTAATATAAATGCAAAACAGGGCTAGTACAGAAAGAGGTTCCATGAACACAAAGAAGGAAAACTCAAAGAAATCTGTTGAATGAGCCCCAAAAAGGTAAAACTTCAATAACTTCATGAGCAAGTCTAAACAATCTGAAATATTCAAGAATACTGCGCTTCAAAAGAGGAACAAAATTATTTTGGTGCCTTAGTTACGATAAGAGTTTCTGATAATTGTTTTAATTTTATTTTTTTTAACAATAAATTTTTCAGAAAAAAGGGGAAAAATTCAGTTAACCAGCAAAGGCAGGTAACCAGCTCAGCAATCTGCATAACTGCTGTATTAGATATCATTTTAACTCACAATCTCTGACTAATTTTAAACATATTAATTCCTGGCATGAGAAAAGTAAAAAATAATTATCATAAAACTGACACCTTTTTAAAGACTAAGCCCAGAACTTTACATTTAGCTGTGCAGCCAGTGGAAGAAATAGCTGAAACATAAATAAATAGGGAGGTGGTTATATACAGGTCTTGCCTAAAATCCCATTTTGTATAAGCACAGCTCACCAAGGTCTTAGTTCCTGCCTCCAACAGCAGACAGTGATCAATACCCATCAAAGCATATCTCTGGGCAAAGGAATAGTGCTCCCACCTTAATGTGCTTTGCATACGTTCAACAATTACCAAGCCATGCACTTCCACTGCCAAAAGTAGTGCTTGGTATGGAGGAGCACTTTTTCCTCCCTTAATTCTTCCAATCAGTTTTTGACGTGGTGTCTTGTGGTAATCAGTCCTCCAAGCTGACTAAATGTTACATAAAAGAACAAGGTGACTTGCTCATGGAGGTTTCATTTATATTTTTCCTGCAAATTTTTCACATGTAAATATTACTGAATGTTTCCACTTCTTGAAGAAAATCTAGTGGGCAACCTCTCCAAACTCAGTTTCTCTGTTACAACCATATTTTCTTGATCTCCCTCCTTTCTAGCTTTAACAATGTCTCTCAAGGGCTGACTAGTCCTAAACTGCTAAATCAGTCTGTCTTTCTATTCAGTCACACTCACTGTTTTTCTCCCTTTTCCAGCTCCACTATAGATTTTAGAGATGATAGGACTAGAACCAACTTCAGACAGCATTCAAAATTTTAGCACACTAGAGATTTTTATATCTGCATATCAATGTTATTTGCCTTATGCTAGATTCCTTTCCTAATAAAATCTAACATTTGATTTGCCTTTTTCTTGACTGTTACTGAGCTCTGAACTGACATTTTCATAGAACTATCAATCATAACTCCAAAATCTCATTTACTCATTTCCATGTGATAATAGTCAGCTAGGAATCCATCATTACATATGTAAAGTTGGAATTGTTTATTTCCCATGTGCATCACTTCATATTTATCTAGATTGAATTTCATCTGCCATTTTACTGCAGTTACTTTGCATGGTAATATCTTTCTTCTCTTCATCATAGTCAGCCTTTGTTCCTATTACCTTGAAAAACTTGATGTCACCAGTAAGTTCTGTCTGTTCACACACCTGCAGTTTTTCAGTACTAATGAAAATGTTGAATAACCCAGACAGGTGTGACTCTGCTGGTGACCTCCCTCCTCTCTCAAGAGAAACCTTTTATTTTTGTCTTCTCATTCCTGACTTGACTCTGCCTGGAGACCACAGTTCTACTACAGTTCTTTATTTTTCAGCTTTTTTCCTCACCCCTGTTCTCATTCTTTTGATTAAATATCTTCAACATCATCCTATAATATTCTACACTTCTGTCCAGCTGCCTTGTACAGCAAAATCAATAGCTAAAGTAGGTAACTTCTGGATAGGAGGGCTGGTACTGCTCACACAGGGATATATAACAAACCCAACCCTTACTGTGTGTATTTTTTGATAGCTACTATGGGGTAAGCAACAAAAAAATCCACACATAAATCCCAAAAATATTTTATGCCCAGCAGATACGTAGAAATGATATCTCCATATCAGAAGTAAGAATCCTAAAATGACTACTGCAAACTACAATACATCACCATGTTAAAGAACTGGGTAATTCCTCAGTGTTGTGCCACTTATTTTTCCTCTTTTAATGCCTTGCCAAATGTTTCAGAAGAGTTACACTCATTGTGAATCATATTTCATCTGTAGCCCTTTAGAATGAGAGCAACTCCAGCTTCAATATCTGGCTATTAAAAACAGTTTGAATCATTCAGCAGCAGCTTTCAAGAGTATGTAAATACTTCTGTATAATATGACTGACCCTTTCATTACAATACATTGACAAACTTAATCTACCACAAAATAGATTTCCCTCTCTTTGTCTTTTATTTGGATAGCCATGAGACTTTCAAATGATATCTATTTACAGTAAGTACTGGGATAAAATGGAGATTCTTTTTTCCTATTTCCCTGCTAAGGCTGAGTCTAACATCAAAATGAAGGTACCTGGAGCTTCATAGCTAATTTCTACCTTCACCCAAGTGCAGGGTTAGTAAGGAAAGTTTGCTTCTGTGCAAAGTGGTCCATTTAATTAGCTCATATGTACTGCAGGTATTAAAATGCTTCATGTGAAGAGGAAGTTCTATACTGCTGGTCCCATCTTAATGCTTTTCTTGTTTTGCCTGCCCATTCTTCTCAACTCTTTTGCAAGAAGAATCAGAAGAAAGAGAACATTTTATCCACAGTGTTACTGCCTTTTTAACCTCTGAGAACAGTAAAGGTCTAGACTTTTACAATCTACACTGCTGTCCACATATCTTAACTCTCACACTAGCACATGACATACCCTACACTGGCATAAGTAAGCCATGACCAGGATGGCAGATACCTTCCCTGTTCAGTGACTAAAAAAAAACCTCCACCACACACATAAAAACAAACAAAAAACAAACCACCAAAACCAAACCACCCTGAAAATCCCACTTCCATCTGAAAGTGAGAATACTATTTTTCATGTGTTTTTAAGAAATGTAATAGACTCTTCCAAAATGCGTTGAATCCATTGCTTTTTTCCACTGCATTGAGCACTTGAGGTTTTTAGTTATCATAGGCATTTTTGCATGTATATGAGGATTCTTTGAGTGTCATTTGTGCAAGACTTTTTATAATGTTTTCCTTATTCTACTATTAGAGTCTTTGCTTGGCATTCAAAATTCATTAAAACCAGAAAGCACTGAACTAACTTGCATTTGACAGTTCATTTAAAATAATCTAGTATGACATCTTATATCACATCTCACATTTGTAGAGAAAAACACTCATTATACATCCCAGCAATTTTATGTATTTTCCCGGGTGATTTATCCACACCAGTAATTTTGTACACCTGAATGCATCCCCAAAAGAATATGCAAAACCATTTCAGCTTTTCAGATCTTGCTAATCTTTTAAATAGATTTTGCTAGCACTCCTTCATTGCCCCCTAAATATACAGGCCTAAAGCTGGAGTCTGAATAACTACATACATTGACTACAGATAATGCAGATATTAAACACAGATATTCATATGGAGTTCCAATCTCTTCTCTGCTCATAAACTCCCACAGGAAGTAGAATCAGTAGCAACATAATACATATTAAACATAGTTACACAGAATCTCAAATAATTATTAAAAGTTTTAAAAAAGTTACTACAATTAAATTTGCAACATGGCATACAAACACTTGACATGGCAGAAATTTACTTTTCTAATCACAGACACAACCTCAATCCTGTGAGTACAATCCATCTTTCACTTAAAATCTGCTTTTAAGTCTAGAATTAAAAGAAACAGATGAAAGAGTCTATCCCATCAACCTTTCCCCACCCTGTACATTAGATAGGCCAGAGTAGGTAAATGGAAAGAGGTAGTATTTCACCCAATTAATTTCACAGCATGAAAATTAGAAAGTGGGTCATAGTAGCTGAGTAATTCTGTGTTCTCTTAATTTTAATGAAAAAATAACAAGAATTGACACAGTTCAGTACTTCTCAATATGACTGGCATCTAAGCATATTGTACATGTCTTTCATTAAATATATGGGTTAATTACTAACAAAGTGTCATTATCTTTCTGCTGTATGGCAGTCCTACGTTGGAAAGACTGTGTGACCACTAAGTACATGTTGATAAGCCATGTTAGAAGCTTCTGTTAAAATATTATAAAGATTTACCAGTAAAGGTATTCAGCTGATTCTTCTTGTTAAAGCAACAGAACATTTTTTTGACATTACTAGCAAGCCTAAATTATCCTGCTGGTGCACTAAAAAAGTCAGGATCTATTGGAAAGGAGGGAAGCACTTTGCAGTGATGGGAAAATGAAGATAATAAACATAAAACTGAAAAGAAAGAGGCTTGGATTGGAAGAAAAACTTTTCCCTGTGAAGACAGTCAAACTTTGGAGATGGCTTTTCAGACAAGCTGTGCAAACTGAGTCTGGACATTCCCAAGAAGTGACTGGAAGGTTGTCTGACCTGATGGCTGCCCCTGTTTGAACAGTGACCTCCCAGGGCTGTTCCAACCTGAGCTATTTCACATTCCTGGGACTGTCCACTCTGTCTACAAGCTGTTGATGTCATCAGGCTCCCACCCAGAGCATAATCTTGTTTCCTTACCTAAAACAACCCAGCTCCTGGGTGCCCAGAAATGCTGGCACATGTATGTATGTGTGTACACAAACACACAGCACACTCTGCTTTAATGATGCCTGATGCAACCAGAATTTCCTCAAGAACCTGGTGGTACTGGGTACCATGTTCTGATTTATGTTACACATTTATTAAAGTACCTAGGATTTAACCTGAACAGAAGGAATGTTCTATGGACAGGACATCCTGTGAATGTCTTGTCACTTGACTGTGTTTTGATATCTCCTAGGGTGGGGGGGAAGGAATTTAAATATTAAAATAACATGAATAACGCATTAATGCATTTCAGAAGACTTCCTTTCATATGGTGACTTCACACTGGTCTGGTGGACTGAAAGAATACAAGGATAAGACTTTTAAGCTGTATGATGGAACATTTTAAACTATGTTAAATCTCCTCCACCTTCAACCAAAGTAATTAGATAGCTTAGTCTGCAGAGTGGCATCAGTTGCTTGATTGAGAAAAGTGTGTCAGGGTGGCATTAATTAACAGGAATCATGATGAAACATATTCTGAATTGACAGATTGGCAATAAAACACATTTTTTAAAACTATATAGAATGTGTACTAATGACAATTTCAGAAATAGATGTATGAAAGTAATTGATGGTCTGTTCTCACGTTTTTCACACCTCACTTTTTCATATCCAAGTCTTTCCTGCTTTTAGCTTGAGTGATCAAGATTACTTTGTTACTACCTGGAAGCTACTTCACTACCTTCTCTGAATCTTTATTTTTACACCTTTCCACTACCTTGTGTTTCCACTCAGATAAAAGATCTTTCTTTGTTGCTTCCCCACCCTTCTTTATCCCTCACTGCATTTACAAGGAGAGAAAGCACTTTCTCTCTTAATACAACTGCAATCACATCTGGAAACTCCCCAGTCTGAACAATTTAGTTTCACTACTGTGTTCTATAAAAACCAAAGTGTTCATTCCACAGTCCAGTATCTTTTAAAATGAGCTCTTTATTGAGGTTTCCTCCTGGTTTCAGAGCCTATCAGGAAATTTCAGCTTATAAAGTTGTGGTTTATATGAAAAGCTCAGGAAACTTCTTCTAGAAAACACCCTTCTGAGTCATGCTGTAAAATCTGAGCAACCCTAGAAGCCAATATTGGTATAAGCTTACAGAAATTTAGCTGGGGAGAAAAGAATCTCATATTTGATGAGGTTCTTCATTTCAGATGGTGGATTTCAGTATTCATTACTGAGTAATCAAAGAGCTGAACTCAAGCTGGATTCTTATTTTACTCATTTTCTAATCCAAAAGTCTTCCTCGTTGCTGACTCTATCCCTTAAAAAATAGAGCCAGGTGAAGGTTAGGAGAACATTTATTTGACATGTAGGATATATTAAAATACATTAGATTGTTTATGAATTTTCAATAATTACTTTCCACATTGCTGATTTTCAGAAGATAAAGTCAGCTTGAAATTATTTTAATTCCAACATAATTCAATCTCTAGATGGGGAAAATACTAAAAAGACACCTATCACCCTGTGATTCTTTCAGTGCCCTGAGTGACTCAGTATCAGAGGAGTGAATCTGCATCTCTGAACAGTAACCTTGATCAACTAATTTTGTGTTAATTCTGATACCTGTAATAAGAAGGGACGTATACCTTTCTTTGTACTCTCTCTTAAAAGTGATTTTCATGTGATTAAAAAAGCACAATTTTTAGTACACTCAACACTATTTTTTCTATTCCTATATCTCATGTTAATTTTTAAATACTGTTTATTCAAAGAGCTTCTAAACAAAGAATTATCATAAAGGAAGCATCACTGTATCTGAAAGAAAAAATCACAACATAACAAAATAACTATTTTGAAATTATATCTGACTTTCTTGCAACCAATCAGTTTATCTATTTGTTCTAATTAAGAATCCCTTGATTATGGGATGTTTCCTATGCCAGATCCTGGCAGGAAACTCATAGGTCTTCTTTTGCAGTGACAAAATATAGTAATATGCATTCATCATTTTGCTCCTCCTTGAGCTGGCTTTATGCTACAGCTGTGTAGTTTCAGCAGCAAATATTAACTCCTAGCTTTTAAAAATATTTTTAAAAACTTCTTTATTCTATATTACTGCAGTAATTGAGACAATACACAATTATTCTGAATTCATAAAAATTCATATAAACTCATTAATAAAATAATTGTCTGAGGAATCCATTTAGAAACACATTTCTTGCACACTTGCCTGAAAACACAGTAGTTGCCTGAGCCACTGATGTGCTTTGATATAAAAGTAGTAAAAAGATAGAGTGACTATAGTGACTTCTGAGAAAGACTCAGTGGCTGGCTGACACGTTTGAATTGCACTGTGAGTGCTAAAAAAATCTCTCTGAGTGGCACATGGGAGGTTAATTCATGTCACCACACAGAGATGAATCCTTTAGTCAAATATTCTTTTTTACCTCACTTTTCTCTTAGAAAGTATATGTATTATTCCTGGGGCTCCTTCTTCCTTTTCTCTCACCTTTGGGCTACAGCTCTAATTCACATGTTAGTTCTCAAGTTCTCAGACTGCTCACTCTAAGTTTTAACAGTTAGTGAGCACATGCCCCAAATATTGCTGTAAGGATACAACTTGTAGGACTTCTACCATTTATTCTCTCTTCTTTCTGTTACTGCATTTCTTTAATTTCACAGATGTGCTTATCAAAAACCTCTGAGCTATTTACCTAGCAATTTCCCTCATCCTTAACAAGTATCTCCCAAATGCATGCATTTTCCCTGCTCATTGCCCTCAGAGAGAGTAGGGCTCCACAGTAAAATGAATCTGCTCTTCCTTTCAATTTATGCTATGTCAAAGACTTGGACACATCAAGAAGAAAAACTTTTGTCTCTCAAATTTTACTCAGCTCATAATAAAAATTAGGTATTACTTGATGGATTTTATGTGGCTGTAATAATTTTAATCTTGCAAAGTTATTAATAGCTCAGCAAAAACAGTATTCAGTACCCCAAAAATAATACTCAAAACTCAAAAGCATTAGAGGAAAATAGCACTTGAGTGATAAAAAAATGGCAGGTTGTCTGTAGTGAATACCATATCATTTTTGTTATCAGCATGTAAACTGGGATCACTGCTTCATTATTCACACGAGGGTTTAAAATTTGATGGTTCACTTGTACAATATAGTTTTCAGAAATCAGAAGGTAATTTGGCATTTTTTATCCTTAGGTAAGGATGCTCACTGCTACAGCAAACAACTACACTGAATTATAGCCCTAACACAGAAATTACCTCTGAACCATGCTGAGGCAATGACTTCTCTATGTGCAAATTAAAGAGGCTTTTAATAATAGAGAAATAAAATCTTTCATGCAGAAGTCTGGGTAATAAACAGCATCAAAAGCACAGCAATAATAATATGTATATTTTTACTATGTTTGCAACATTGGATGATAGCTACATCTATAATTCACAAAGTGTGTAAAAATGCAGGAGCAATAAAACACTAACATCAACATGCTGAGTCATTAATCAGAAGATAAGTTCAATTTATGAGTAGTAATTAATTGTAAAGGACTGTGATCTCTCTAGGTCCAACAATAATTCCAGGGTTAAATCCCTGAATATTTTTAGACTCCAAAGAATACCAAATATTTATAGAGACAACTACGGAAAACATTAAATTTCTACATTCCATTTCACTTCAGTGGGCCAGTCTGGGGTTTATAAATATCACAAGCCTTTAATAATTCATGTAAGAAATCACGAGAAACTTGGATAAGATCTAAATACTTTCAGGTGTGGCTTGGAGTATAGGAGAGATTTTAAAAAGCATGACATCAAGAAATCAAACGTTGTGGGAGTAAAATACCTGTATGCAAAATTATTCAAATACTACCTTCATGTGCTATAAATTAGGGAATTGGGATGTGCCTGTAAAGTTGGAATGTGAAGGTTTACTTTCATGCTTGTGAAATGAACAGATTGACATTTGAATTACAAGCTGCATGTAAGATGAAGTACTTCCTATGTATTATTTTTCAATTTAAATTTAAATTAGTTCAATTAAACATCTTTAAATTAGTTATGTTAGTTCTAATTATTATAAAACCCATTTTTCCACGCCTTTTTTGAAGTCATTCCCTGGAGCAAGTCTTGATATAACCAGGCATGCCCAAACCTATTTTTCTGTTCACTCTTTTACATCTTAAAACACCAGTGTGATTAAAAGAACTGCAGCATAAAACAAAATTTAAAATTACATTTGAAAATTAAATATTCTGATTCTCTTTTTTAACTACCATGCAGAAAAAAATCCCACCAAATTATTAACTTGTCAAATGCACACATTCTAACAGGAAAGCTTGGTTCTAAATTCTGCAGTGTTCTGTTCCCCTGTCCCATGCCAAGGATTTCACAATTTTATTGTTATGGTATTTTGTAGCAGAAAAGGTCAAGCAACTTTCTAAATAGATTATTTCAACCTCAACATTATTTTACTGGCCTTCTACAGAACTACATTATCACAAATGAGTTTATGGTGTTTGTTTTTTTTTTTTATTTAAAGAGCAACTATAAAGTGAAATTCAAGGTTTAGGAGAAGTCAGCAAACTAATTACATGCAAAACTTAATTTCTTTTTTATTCTTTTGTCCTCTAAATGTAAAGTGCATTCACATGGCTTAATATGTCTTCCAGTGCAAAGGCTGAAGATTGGTCACAACTCTTAGCTGCAATACTTCATTTTGTTATTTTCTACAAAACTGTGAACCCATTTTATTTGAGGCAAAGCCTGGTAATACATTTGTTTCTCTGATGGTTCCTATGTTCTCTTGAACTACATTCTTCAGCAATTTTTTTTTTTTTTATTCTTNTTAGAGGAGGAAAAATGCAGTCCCAAGAAGAAATAGATTGCAATTTAATCTAACACTCTCTCACTACAGACACATACTCTGGGATAAATATAGAATAAGGCAATTCAGGATTGTCCTCAGAGCCTGAAACCTGGAGAAGCTCAGGGGTCTGAGGAGAGTGAAAAGAATTGCTGTATCCCATATTAGAGCAAGTGATGTCAAGGCTCTTTCACAATGTTGGCACTGTTTCTCATGTAGCATACAGGTTTCCTGCCTCAGTAGAAAATGAGAATGCAGGTTTTAGCCTGGAGAGCATGGCTGAATTATTTCCTAAAAAGTCTCATGAGCATCTATATAAGAAAACAAAGGATTCAATAGATTTGATCCAAAATCAGACACTCACCCATACCATTACTGTTTCCTTCTACAGCCAATGGTGAGACACAGGTAGTCAAGCAATAATTTAGCCCACTTCCACCTTGGCTGCAAGGGTGCCCTAATTCAGATGTCTCCATCTAACATAATCTGGATTTAATTCAGGCCCTCATAACTACTCCCTGACTTATTTCCTTGAGCTTTACAGTTGAGCTTTTGTCTCCTGAGTCTGGTTAACTTAACTTTCAGGCACTGTGCCAGAGTTAAAGCCCCAGGTACAACTCTCTCTCCTCTTCTGAGATCCAAGATGCTCTCACCCAGCTGCTGAGGCTTGTGACTCATGATTCAAGCTTTTCAGCAGACCCACTCCAGAATCCCTTCCAACATGATGCAAGGGTGCTGAAAACTTCACAAAGGCTTCCAAATTTCCTCATTTCTTAGAGCATCATGTTCAAAAGATGCTATAGAAATATACAGGTGTTCTCACAGCATTGCTTACCTTGGGAAATGCTAGTGAATCCCTCATGTTTCCACTGTGCTCCAAGCCTTCTGCATAACTTGGAGCTGCTGCCAGAATAGATTAGAAAAAGTACTTTTCTTATAATATATCATCTTTAGCTCTCATATCAGCTTGACAATGAAAGAGTTCTCACATTTAAAATCTGAAGACCTGATGCTACAGCAAAATAAGTGGGTTTAGTAGTACATCCTCAGACTGACCTCAGCTTCAGGCAAGCCTCAAGGGCCTGTTTCCTGCACTTTGGTTTTCCTGGAAGGAAAACAGGAACATGCAGACTACAGCAGAGCCATATAACATTTTGCCTTGACCCTTCATTTGGATAATTACAGGACAAATAGGTGCATGATACATGATAGCATATCCAATGTTTAGTCTAGAGGCTGCTCTGTTGTCAGAAGAGAATTAACAGACTCCAGTGATGGGATTTATCTGACCAAAGGTAAACCCACAGTCTTAGTTTAGTTGAGGGAGAAAACAGAAAACTAGAGAGGGCAACTTTTAACAGTGTACCTAGGATGCCTCAACTCTACTCTGAATCACCTCATTTTATTTGGTGTAAATTATGTAAAGCCTCAGGCATCAGTTCAGATGCAAGTATCTACACCATCATATACACATGCCTGTGGTGCTGGTTAGATGGATAAGGATCATCAAGTGTCAGCAGAGATGGAAAATCTGCATATTTGACAATTTATTTTCTTGCATTGTGCTACAAAATACAATGAGATTTCTTGGTTAAGATGTTGCTCAAAAATGTTAATTTTTTTTTTCCAAAATTTCAGTATTTTTGTTTGGAGATAAAAGTAACAGTTCTGTTAGGCCACTTTCTGAGCAGTTACATTCAGGGTTCTGCATACAGCAGAAGTGAAGCTTAATTATTGGTAAATCTCTATTTTTTTTTCTCCTAAAATCTGTAAAAAATATTAATAAATACGGAAAAATATCAAACAACATAAGAGAATCTTCTATTGTATTATTTTAACATTGCCACAGTACACTATACTCTCAAAGTACATGAACTTCATAATTTTCCCTATGTAAAATATTATTTCTTCCCTTAGACAGAAATGGAAAGTATAAGGAAGTACTACTCATAATACCAAGAGTTTCCACCAATACTGCACAGATAAACTGAGACATGGAAGGTCTCATTTTTAAAGAATATTTCACACCTTAGCAAGTTTATTTTGTGGTGAAAAATGTGATTATACATCATTCTAATGGCAAATGCTCAGACCTGCTGGAAAATGTGTTAATGGAAGACAAATTAGATAAGCCATGAGATGTTGACTATTCATGCCTGTGAGTTGGCAATTTGTTTGAGGTTTGTTTTGTGCAGCAGCACTTGGGAAACCTGTGGCAGATGCATGGATGGGCTCCAGTTTTCTGTGGCTGCACAGGAAACAAGACAGGCATGGCAAAAAAATCAGCAGTTCTTTTTTCTATTACCCTGACAGCAGTTCAGGAGCACTCTGCACTCAAAGATGTGGGGATATTGTAGAAAAATGTTGTTCCATAAGCCATAAATCCAACAAAGTACTGCCCTCTCTCCTCTTACATTCTCCCAACATGATATTCCCAGCTCTTCATGGAAGACCCTCGGAAATTCTCTCAGCTGTGACTCATTTCTGCTGCACTACACCCTTCTCTACACAGTGCAATGCTCATGTGAATGTCTTATCCCTTCAAATTCTCTTTTCCTATTACATCCAAAAAAATTGGTGAGCAGATTCCAAGACTAGCAAAGGAAGGAAAATTAAAGAAAATGAGAGAAGAGCAGCAGAATTTATTAGCCAGCAGATGTACATGACTATCAGATAAGCTAAATCACAAAAAATATGAAAGTGCACAGTAGCATATCTGCAGCAGGAGTATTAATAGTATGGACACAGTTCTGTGAGCATGAAATGCTAACTCATGTCATACTAAACAGGATAATGACATGAAATAAACAGGCTTTGAGCACAGATGCACTCAGCTGACACAGCATATTCTAATTTCCTAATCCTTAATACAACCATCCTCTGACTTTTCCACAATGATTTCAATAGGTTGGCTATTCCGTTCAGCACCTCCCTGCTAGAAATTTATTTGGCATCACCTTAAGAACACAAAAGATTGAGTAATCTTCCTCATCACTGCAGCAAAGTCCAACTCTTATTCTTCAGGGGCCATGGTCATAGGATTGGCAAGATTTTCTCTTCCTAATCTTAGAACACTAAGCCTGTTTTCAAATTCCAGCAATATATCAAATACAAAATCAGCTGCTGAACATGAGAATTCCTGGGCACATACAATTGGAGTACACTGATAGGAAATTTTCTAAGAACTGACAAGAAGACATCAAGCAAGCTCCATGGCCAGTTTTAAGTTCTTGCTCCAAAGTTTTAAGGATTTATTAGTAAAAGAGTTTTTATCAGACCATTTTTTGGAAAACAAATTAATGGCCACAGAAAACCCAACAACCCTTAGCCATTTCTCCAACATTAAATAAACATGAATTTGGTTCACCAGAAACACAGGAAATTTCAATTTAAAACATCAAACTAGTCAAATGACAGGTCCTAATAAAGGGAGCTATCAATATGGGGTTCATTACTTTATCATTAATTAAGAGTGAAATAAACTTTCCAAGTGATGGAAAACTTTACTGTATGATTGGAATTGAACAGGAAAAAAAATTAAAATATATTTGCACTTGATAAAAATATTATGCTACTCCTGCATATTTTAGTGACATAAACAGGCTAAAAAATAAAGATAAATATTTCTGTAGATAAATGTGGGATAAAGCAAACGTAAGGAAATATATGCAAGGTAGGAATAAAGAATTCTGTGCTGAAAATGCAGCAATTTCAAAATTTCATTTTTACAGCTGGGAAATGAAACAGAATATACCTCTATGAGGATGAATGGAGACATTAAAATAGGAGGCAAGACAAAGGCTCCAACTGAAGATGACTCAGACAACTTAATTCCTCATTTTGGCAGAAGTCAATTTATTTATAAATTTTAATGGTGACTGTCAGTGTCCTGTTGCCCTTTAGTATGGTATTAAAATATTTCTTATGCTTAGTTACTTGTATGAGTGTTTATGCCATTAACTGTTAAAATAAGAATTTTACACAACTGGAGAGAATGGAGAAGTTTTACTCTAGGTCTTCCTTCAGATCCAAAAAACAGAGGAAAAAATATGGTTTTATGAATTTCAAGCATATTATTACTGTAGCTGTATACACTGTATATTCTTTTAATATTTTTTTTATAGAGGATAGACTAGTTGGTTAATTTCTGAATTAGCCCAAAAGACTGCTCTGCAAGTGCTGATTAAGGGATTTCAGTTATTCCTTACAAGGTGACTGCAACACAGATTGATTGGAGTTTCTGCAGTAATAGAAAGGTTAAATATTTCAAACTCTGAGTCAAAGTCAGACTTGACACTGACTGAATACCTTCATAAGCTACTACTGACCTCAGACCATCCTTTTTCTCCCTGTACTAGAGGTTCTTTGAAATACTAGAGGATGCTGACTTTCCTGCTAAAGCACACACAACTTAAAATGTTTAAAAACTCCTTTGCACAGCCTTTCAAAAGCCATGGGAGACAAAATCCCTTTATAATAGAATATTTATGGCAGGGGGGACACCAGGAATCAGAAGCCAATTTCATTTACAGGCTGTATTATAACTTCTAAAATGTCTACAATAGGACAAAACACCAGAGCCCTGCATGAAAAGCAGCACTGTGAAATAAAAACAGTAGACAGTGACAGAATGGAGACTTCAATGTATAGTCAAGGTGCCAAGCTAGCTTTAAATAAGCTCACTCAGGTCCCAGAAGTAATCTAGCCATGACAGCAGGGAGCTCAATTTAGGAAAGCTGTATGAATGCTAGAAAGAGCTGAACCTAAGTTAACATTTTGACCTCTCCATGCAGCAAGCACTTTCAAGGACAGAGAAATTTCATTAAAAAAAAAAAAAAAAAGCTTTAAAGGGGTGGAAAATAAACCAGGTAGCAATAATCATTGTCCTCTTCCCAGCTGTAAGTTTCATGCATTTTAGTTCAAATTCAGAATTGTCTGTATGTTTAGAAAGTTTTTAATTAAATTCAGACAGCAGTTGTGATCAGTTTGTCAGATTGCCATGATTAATTTATGAGACCGATCCAAATTACCTTCTTCATCTCAAGTCCTAAAACAAAATTATTGCCTAGGAAGCTTTTACTACTGCAACAGCTCCAACTTAAAACTAGAAGCCCTCCATGAAGGTTATTTCAGAAACAGGCCACCAAAGAGCTGAAATTTAAAAACAGATGTTACCTTCCTTGTAAGGTGGCTGAAGGAAACATGATGTCTGCTGGAAAGCAAATCATAGCTATTTCAGGCTGTAAATTGTAAACAAATCTAAAAATTTGCCTAGGCTATTTAGAAGGCTAAAATTCTAACACGTTTAAACTTCAGTTCTGAATCAGCACAATGCCCAGTCCTGATTTCAGAGGCAGATAAAATCCAGCAGATCAGCTCCCATTCATGAGCAAAAATGTACTTGAGATGTAAAGAGATGATGGAAACTGATGAGCAGAAGTGGTCATGGGCACCACATCCTTCAAAAACAAGATGCTTCTTTATGTGCTACAGGTCAACAAGCAAAGAGGTCTAAGTGTGCATCAAATTTCAAAGTTAACCTGTCCCAGACATTTAAAGTAACATGCACTCAAAGACAGCACACTTACATATTAAATATCTTCAAAAAGCAGAAGTGATCAGCTCTGAGCTAGGTCAGTGCCACGACCTTTAATGAGTCTCAGTGAATACAACAAAGCGTATTTTCTGAAACTGTATTACACATGAATAGAAGATTTAAATTTTCATCTCCATTTTTAAGTGCCAGATGGACCTAAGAAGAAATTGTTTAATCTTACTGTGATTACTGCATGTGAATGCAATCCTGAAGGGCATAGCTGATCCATTTTGCAAAGACAGAGAGAAAGGAAGAAAAAAACCCCACAAGCATCCTTTTGTTGCTTACCATAAACTGCCTTTTTATTTTTGTATTTTTATATATAAAAGTGTGACCTTGGTGGTCGCCTGTGTGTCAAAATGAAGTAGACCTAAAACCTCAGTCATTTATGATCTGATTTAAATACCAAGTTCTAAATAACACGATTAAATTTCACCTTTGGGGCAATGCTGGGGAGAAGATTAAAAAAAAATAATAAAAACCAACAAAAAAACCCACAACAAAACAAAAAACCAAAACTAAGCACAAAGAAAATAACACACCCAAAATGTAATTAAAGCAAAGTCAAAACATGGGAACTTAACAGCAAATGGCTAACCAAATGTGCTTCCCAGAACTGTTAAAGGTTCTTTTATCTTTGTGGTAGCCTCTAACAATGCCTTGAGCAAAACACATTTGTAAAGGATAGGTGTTTCTTTGTTTTCATGCAGCAGAGGAAAGGGGACTGACTGGTTTAGTAGCAGCCATTACACAGAATACATATAGTAATAATATTATAATACATAGAATATATGACATGTTCTTTTTAGCCATTTGTATACAATAATTAATGTAGGGAAAACATTTAATATATATTAAAAATAGAAACTCACTGAAACTCACAGCACCTACAGCCTTATAATGCTAAATCTATCAAATGCAATGTATCGATTCCTCTGAATGTGGGCCATATAAAAGTTTTTTTCTGGGTCAAAACCAATATGTAGCAATTATTAAACCTTTACCATTAGACAATTTTTATGAACAGTTAGAAAATGCATTAAAAATGGTTGGAATAAAGAAGATGCAGCAATAGTTAGTTGCACAATGCTGTACAGATAATACCATCACAGTATAAATACTTGGAATAAAGTTATTGTCAATCTAACTCAACGGTTAAGGCTGAGAAATAAGCTTAAAATAGGACTTGTTTCTTTCGCCAATTTCACTTTGATTTAAAATTCAGATTAGCCAAAAGGGAGTAATTTCCTGTTTCATTTATGCAAAAATAAGGTGGCAGACTGACAAAAGGATTTTTTTTCTGCATATGCAGGTGCATATAAATCACCCTTTGTCAGGGCAGGAGTTTTGCAAATATGTTCGACACTTATTAAAATATCTAATAAAGCATCTCTAGACACTCTATTTCACAGCACTGAAAATAAATTAGCAAGTGCAGATATGTCTACTGTAACCCCTTGAGTAGTCATAAGTGAAAACACCCTTGTAAATTGTTACATTCTTTTACTGATATGACTGAAATTAGTTTTATAATTGATGTTAAAGACATGAAATTGCTTTGAAGCATTAACAGATTGATCATCTAAATAAATATTAGAGTCAAGAGAGACTATGTCATTTTGCTCTACTTTTCTAACTGAAAATTATTCTCAGGATAATTGAAAAATTATACAAAGAAACATTCATTCTTGTTAATTTTAAGATGGGTAGAACAACTTATTGAGAAAATTCTCTTTATATTATCTCCAAATGCTCCAATTATAGACAGAGCATTTATGCCAGTTTCTCCATTAACCATATGAAACACAATCTTTACAGAAGAATTTAAGCAAATATATTATTCTTAGGTTCTAGTGTGCAAATGCCTGTATAGCAACCTTGCTATCAAATTGGAAGGATCACAGAGCTAGGTAAACTAGCAAAGCCTTGCAACCTAAGTTTATAATGCATATGAACACACATTCTAAAGGTATGCAAAACCTGATTATGCCATTCTCATAAATTCACATTTTTGTCTCCAAGAGGCTAAGAGCTTGAAGTAAAACTATTCATGATACACAGAATGAGTATTTACCAAAAAAAATACCAATAAAACCTTCAAATTCTGGCCCACACACAAAATCTTTAGCTGTGGCCAGCCAAGTTCATATAGAAAAACTGATTAGGTCCTCATTAAACATACTCAAACTTTTTTATTTCCCCATAACTGCAATTGAATTTTTCTTCTTCTTGTTTATCTTAAAATTCATCTTAGTGGGCAGCCTTCCCAAATCCTGATTTTGAGATCAGTTTTAGTGAATTCCGTCAGTGCATATAAAACAAGTAGAATATTAGTATGTTTTGTGGAAAATCACAGGCATTAGCTTCTCAAGGAAAAAAAGAAAAAAGGATGAGATGCCTCTGAAATCACATCCTTTAAAAGGAAAAGAAAGACAAACAAAGCAAAGTGTTGCTTCTTACACACACAGAAGCATCTTATAAAAGCACCTACCCACAGGCACAATGACAGCAGCTGTAGCATCTCACCTCTATCAGTCATAATCTAGAACAGTGCCACTTTCTATTAACCAAGCAATAGAGGAACTAAAATTACTTCTATGGTCTAGGCAAGCCACTCCGGTTGCTCCGGTGCATTTTGATGACTTAATTAGGAACACGGTGCAGCACATGTGGTTTTCCAGCCAGGATCATCACAAAGGCCACATCATCAAAGCACAAGAGTTGTGTCTTCTACAGCTAGATTAAAAATAGGGATTTCTTCATTAAGTGTCTTGCAGCTGACTGTGCCTCTTGGTTTGTCTCCATCTATTCAGACAATTAAATAAAGCGTCATGCTTTATTTATTTCTTTTTAAAGGCTAATAAAGAAGCTGTGAATTGAAGTACAGCTGGCAATCTTTTTATTTATTAAGACCTCAGTGTACACAGTGACAATCTCTGGCAGGCAAGGCACGTGCTGGGATTTTTTTTTCCCCCTTTTAATATATGTCCTCTTCACAGGCACAACATTTCTTCTAATAGGAATTAGAAACCTTTGTTGTCCTCTCCAGCAGGGAGAGGAGTGTGGGGGAAAAAAAAAAAAAAAAAAATCACAAAAAGCCCAAAACAACTAAAAAACAAGACATAACCAAACCTCCCACAGGGAAAACCTAAGGTCACACCAAAAAAACCCCACAACTGTGAAATGTGAGTACAAAAATGTGAATACTTTGAAAAAGATGGGCAAATGACAAAACTGTAAAAAATTAGGTGGCATATAATCAAGTCAGAAAGTATTTAAAAGTTGGTCACAATAGTCCAAACTAAAAACATAGCTATTTGCTTTTACTTCTATCAGCAGGGATGGATGACTAAAAAAAACTAAATGATTGTTGCATGGTATATTAAGTGAAAATACTATACAAGATTTACTACACTCTTTTCATTTCCTGATAACAAGAAATTATTATCTCTTGTGCTATTAAGCAATCTCATTTGTATAGCCATAATGGAAATTATGCATGGTAATATCATACCACGGAAACATGATAATATTTCCTTGATAACAAATACATTGTATCACAACATAATGGGATCTAGCACTAGTCCATGAATATTAGGATATTTTTAAAACATTCTACAAGGAAGGATGATATATTGCTCTGCACTTCAAAGAAAGCTGAATGTTCCATGAGGCAAGATGACTTTCCAGTCTTAAGAGTTACTAACTGATAATTGTATGTCATTATGCATATTTACAAGGGCATATGCACATGCATACAAAAAGAGCAGTGGTGAAATGAGATGATCTCAGGTGGTAGTTCTTTCTTTCTGCAAGTGGTTTAAGGCCTATGCACTTTGCAGGGATAGGACAGAAGGAAGAAGCAGGTGTGAACACAAACATGGTTTTTACCAGAGCAGAGATTCTAGTTTTTCCCATTTTTTTTATCTTTCTTTTTGTTTACTGAGCCTAAATAAAACCCTATTAAATATACATACATACATACATATATATATATTTGGAGAGTCTAACCAAAATGTGAGGGGTGTTTGATTTGGGTTTTGGTTTGGTTTACTTTTTCAGTTTTGAACTGACAAAAATTTTCTAAGTTAATTGGATGTGCCTGATAGAAGCACATCTTTCTACATGTTCCTTGACCCCAGCAAGGCCTAAACTGTTTGTCTTCTCTCCCTGAAATTGACCTTGACTTCCCCAACCAACAAACTTGGTGGCACTTACAAGCGGAAGCAATACAATAAATCATCACCACTTGCTACACATCACTTACAGAGGCATTTGTCACTGTTATATTAAATTAGGATCACAAAAATGCAATTTATGGCCAAGAGTGACATTTCATAAAGCCTGTGAAAACAAAATTACCAGAGAATGTGAACCAAAACACAGCATTTCTTGCCACTCTATTCTGTTGACAGAACAGATCCTCCATGAATATGATCTCTGCAGTACAATTAATGTGATGGAAAGTTAAGAGCATGACAAGATGAATCTGGGAGCCTGGTTGGTGGGCTGGATTTTAGCTGGCACTGTGCCCTTGACCTAGAGAAGTCTACCAGCATAGTGGGATGCTTTAGAGAGAGCACAGCCAGCAGGGCAAAGGGTGATGGACTCCCTCCTGTTGTCATTCATGAGTGCACAAGGAAGGAAAAGAAAAGAAAGAGTGCCTCCAGTGCAGACTAAATGACTTCCATGTGCCTTCCAACCTAATGATTTCCCTGATTCCATAGGTGCTCCCATATCTGGGCTGCTCGCTTCCACTCATATCCAAATGTATGTATTGAATAAAAAAATAGATATAAATGTTGTCTTCCTTTGGGTTCAGATTCAGGACAGAAATGGAAAATGTAGGGAATTTGAGAAGTTATTTTTAAGAATCTGACTCTCCTAAATCATATCCTTCGTTCTTCAGAATTAACATTGCTCTGCTCAGATAAAGCTGCACTTTCTCTGGTACAAAGTTTTTTGATTTGGACTTTTTTTTGCTTCTGTCTTTTGCCTTATTTTCCCCATGACCTAAAAGTCAAGCTTTGGAAGGTTTACTGGTTCATCTCACAACTGTTACCAACATCACTTTACTTTCAAATAATACAAATTTATAACAAAAAACGACAATGTCATGACTTTTTTTTTTTTAAATATGAGCTTTGTTGTTGGATCACTTACTCGGAAAAGGTGAAAACTATCCTCAAGTACCTCCCAACTGAAGGAATTTAAATTCATATCCACCACTCTTCAAGAAGTGCCAATATCACTTAATTTTCTTAGCTCAATGAGTCTTCACTCTTCCTTTACATCTTCATGATCGGTGGCTTACGAGAAATTTATGTATTCAATTCTCTTTGACTCTCAGCCTATGCCAAAAGACAACCAATAGATAATCTATGGGCTGGTTGAATTTGGCTGAACATTCCCCTTTTTAAACATTATTCTCAGAAAAAGACCTGCATAACCACAAAACAAGCTAAATTCTTCATCTGAACTTCTGATTCAATGCCTTGTTCAGTCATTGACAGATTTATTTTGACTATCTGAATACTGAAAATCCATTGAGGCACTTAAAAAGTACAGAAGAATGCCTGAATGTACATTACAAGACCCTGGTTTTCTTTATGAAGCAGCAAATTAAGATCTTCCAGTGCTAGGAAGCTTTTATTCAATGTACCTTCGCAGGTTGCAGAGAAAGTAGAAGAATGTGAAGTTTCTTTTCAGACATATAAATCCTAAGTATCATATTCTGAGAACAAGTTCAGTAATGTTACAAATAGGTCAAAAATACAAATCTTGTTTTCTCTAGAGAAATGGCAAAGTTTTTAGTACTCAAAAGTTAACAGTGGTCTTAAAAAAGATAATTTAGTTAGTTATGTTACTGAACTATGATTAACTTGACAAAAGGTCTAATGAAAGAGCATTCATTATGAACTGTCTCCTGTTGAAAACAGGCAAACAAGGTAAGATAATGAATTTATTTCTTGTAGTGTTTCAGTAAAAAGCCAGGAAATATTAGGGAAAAGGAAATTTAAAATATTACTTTCTGTCCCAGGAAAAGTCAAATCCTGAACAGATCCTTTTCAGTAAGCTTCTGTGACTGCCAAAGGGAGTTGTTTATTTTATGCTTTTTTACACTTACTCCCATGAATAATTTCTCAAATTTATATTTCATGATGTATGCTTCATATATCTTATTCTATGTTATGTATATGCATCTCTTGATGGAAATCTATTTTCTGGAGAAACAATGCACAGTAATTGTAAACTGCAGAAGCCTAGAAGCTACTGTCAAAAATATCTCAAAAATCTGAGTTCAAAAGAGGTATTTTCCTAATCTTCCTCTTCCTAAGACCTACAGAGACTTCTGTTGCAAAAATCTATTATAATCTATCAGAAGAATTCAAAATTTTTCTTTGTTTTCAGCATTGCTGACAAATTTGCCATGTGTTTACAAGATTTTCTTTGTGCAGGTATCTCTGTGAAGCTCAAGGATTGACACAACACAAGTGGAGTCTGCTCCAGTTCAGTTGGAGAGACCTTCCACAACACTCACTGTTAAAGATCCAGGTTCCAAACACAGACAAATTCAGCAGGAATGCTACTGTTGTCTTTATTAGCATCCAAAATTTGTAAAAATGCAGTTATTGATGTCAAAAAGAAAAAAATCAGTCCAAATTATTAACATTTTTCTGTATGTCACGTATAGTTTTGATTTTTTTTGTGTTTTTTTTTTTTTTTTGACAGTCTAGTAACGGTTAACTTTAAAACACTTTAAAGACTTAACAGAAAACACAGAGCTCAACATATGCATCTAAATATAATATGGCATTAGTTAATGCCATGTTTTCTAATATCAGTGCAAATTTAAAACCAGCTATCAAGTTTTTCAGCTTTTTAAATATACAGAGCAACTGGCATGGAAAAAAAAAAAATTCACATCTTTCCTAGATAGTGTTCAATCCCTGATTAAATAAAGATGTGCAAAGGCAGAGATACTTTGTGCCTCAGGAGACAGCCATAGTGGAATTGTGAGTGTATTTTATATGTGAATTAGAGGTAAGATGTAATGACATGAGATGAAAGGCTCAGCCATGATTTTAATAAAGGGGGGAGACAGTACTTCCCTGTGGACCCCATATGCAAAAGAGTGAGACTCAACAAGAATACATGAGAAGATCCAGCAGAAACTACAACAAATGTTTCAAAGTTATAAGACCATTATTAAAATTCACTACATTTTACTGAAGCTGTGTATTTCAGATCTGAGTGTAAGCTCTAACATATTTCTTTAATTTCATATGAAAAACTATGTCATCGGTAAGGCTGGAATAATTTCAATTTTTAGGTAAGACAAAATTGGAGAGTTTGAAACCATAACATTTCATTTTTTAAAGGTTTCTAATAGTGTGATCTAAAAATAATTCTATTTAATTTGTTATTTTAAGAGCATGTATTTAATTGTAATAAAATATTACAGTTTAGTAGTACTATGATGGCAGACATTTCAGCTGCTTAGTGCTTTTAGCAATCCTCAGGAAAAGCTATTACCTATTTCTCTATTGATTTTTAATTTTTTTTTTTTATGACCAGAGCAGAATTCTTAAGAACCATTATTTCATTTTCCCTCATTAAATTAAGGAAAAAGTTTGAGATTTTTCACAGTTCTCTCTCTTTCTCTACATTGAAAAGAAAATTAAAAGAGACATGCCTTTGTAAGGAATAGACATGAAAAGAGCAAAATGAATGGGATGAACTGCTTAAAGGGAAAAAAATAATCCTGCTTTATTTGATCTTTTGTGATAATCACACTCCTGGCACCCTGCCAGCAGGGCTCAGCATGCTGATGTCTGGCCAAGTACAGTAATCTCTTGGTTCAAGTCTGAGGTCTGTGATGAAAATTACAAAGCAGGGACAAAAATCAAAATGCCACCTGTGATTTTATTCTGAAACTAATTTGATGGAAAAAGTAATACAATGAAAACAGTCTTTTTAGTAAAGGCTAGAAAACTATGACTAAACTAAAACCAGTGCAAGTGGATGGAGGCAGCTATCATGCAAATACATTTGGATCTGCAGGCATTCCTTTTAAAATGAGCAGTAGATGTCTTTGTGACAGGTAAATTGCTTTGAGATTATGTTTGAAGTCTGAGGTCAAACTTTTAAAATGATAATTTTAACTTACAACTTCCTTTACTGTGGAGTCTTTCTGCATTTGAAACCAACAAAACTAGGAAAAAAACCAACAAAACAATTCATTCCCTTATTTTATTTTCTGTGAACCACCATTCAATACAGGTGAACAAATCCTTGAGGAAATCTTTTTCCTGTCTCTTTTCATTCAGTAGTCTATATCTGAGCTAGTTGCCCAGAGATATAGGGAAGAAAACTGAACAGCCACAAAATCCTGTGTAATCAAATTAGAAATTCAGCCAGTCAAGTCTTCCAAATTATCATTCAGATTGAAAGCAGGAAAAGCAACCAGTAAAAACCAGCATGCCACTTTTTTTTTTCTATACAGTAATTGTGTTCTCCTGGAAGATTGCACATCATTAAAAGATCTGAGCAAAGTTTGTTTAGATTTTTCTTTACAAATACTGAAAATTATTCAGAATTACTTGGAAGCTGCTTTTAGAGATTTATTCTTAAACAAAAACCCAAAATAAATGAAACGTTTTGTTTCCTTTGCGTTACTAGAACAAAAATTCACTATTTGCTGAAGTGATACAGATTTCTTATTTTATCACGACCTTCTTTATAGAGTTGGACAGTATCTTGCCATTTTTACACACACTACTCCTCTCTGCACTGGTAAGAATTACCACATGCAAGCACCAGGACAATCCCTGATCTCTGGGCCTCACTGAAACACTGCATTTCAGCACCCCCCAGTTGCTATTTTGCTCTTTCTTCAGGAAGGTTCTCTATAGATTTCCAATTCTCTTTGATATTCAAATCTGTTTCTGCACTCTGTGTCTTCCCCCCATCGACCATGCTAATCAAAGGAATGCTTTAATAGCCACCTTAACCTTCTCATATTTTCATGCCACTCACTTTCTGTATTGGCAGCAAAAAAAAAAAAAAAAAAAAAAAAAAACAAAACCCAATCACTGTAGCACAGACAAAATAAATTACCAAATTCTGTGTGTTACACATGCAGATACACTCAACTTCACACACGTTTTAACACCCAGAAAGAACTTCAGGTGTATTCATGCACACACTCACAAAGACAGCAAAAAATCATGAACATTTATGTTTGAATAAAAGGCACCTACCTGGAATGAGCTGGCCCAGTAACTGATGGCATCTGGAAAGGCTGAATACAGCTACTACAGCCAGAAAAGGATAATGTTTCCATTTCATGATGTGTCCCTCCTTGCATTACACCAGCTCAGCAGCGCTAACGTCAATGTCACCTGCAACACACCATGGAAATAAGAACAGAAGAATTAATGATAAATTGAGGTACTTCCAAATATTTTTGTCCAGAGTAATTCTGTGAAGAATACTGGTTTCAACACAGCTTTAGCTATTAAAACAATGTTAAATTATCTAGCAGTTAGGCAGCTGAAAACCACAACCAGAATATTAGCTATGCTTGCAGAGGAGACAACCCCAAACCAGATGTTTTAAAGGGAGACATGAGGATCCCCATAGTGCACATATGTGTTTTAAAGTGCTGCATGTTGTTTGGTTAAGTTATTAAAGAAATTGATCACTTCAGCAAGATAATGAAGTACGTGTTTAATCCATCTCAGTGCAAGGAAATACTTAAACCCTTGAATAAGTTGAAAACACTGTTAAGGCTATTCAACTTATTATGAAAGCAGGGTTAAAACTTCCCTTTAGTCCTCTTATGAAATTATGTTTTGCTAAAGGAGGAATGAGGATAATTTTACTCAGTAATAACTTGAATAGTTAAAGCAATTTTCTGGTGAATTCCTATGTTCTTAAGGGCAGAAAACTTTAATCTGATTGACAGGAAAATGGAACCTTATGAAGGAAAATAATATTTTTACTAAGAAAAAAATCAAAATATTTTTAACCAAAATATTACTTTTGGACACATCTGACCACCACATCTGTAGATTAAAAACCATTCACAGCTCTATTAGTGCTGAAAAGTAATTTCTGCTCATTTGACTCACTTGTTTACTCTTCACCTATGTTAATGCTTACTATAGATTTGTCCAGAAATCAGGGAATTGTTGGGGATGGAAGGGACTCCTGAAGATCATCCAGTCCAACTCCCTGCCAAGGGAGGGTTATCTGGAGCAGGTGACACAGGAATGCATCCAGGTGGGCTTGGAATGTCCTCAGACAGGGAGACCCCATGGCCTGCCTGGGCCCCAGGTGTTGTTTTCAGCCTGTTCCAAACTCCATTCCTCTAAAGCTTTCTAAAATACACGTGCTGTTTTTCAGATTATTTCAGTAGATTTCTAAAAGCAGTAAGATGTTTTTTAGATAATTAGATACATACAGTCTGAAATCTGATTGATCATCTTGTTTTGGGCCTTTCTCTCAATACAAACCCAAATGCATGTGAATGTAGCATTCCATATTCCAATATTCCATATTATCTGGGGTTCATATCAAGATCTTGATGGTGAAAAGAGACACTGTTTTAAGTATCTGTCAAATTATGAGATGTGCCAAATTGTCTGACCCTAACCAACAATTAGAGACCACCAAACAACTGGAAATCCGATGTACATTGACACATCAGAATCTACTCCAGCAATAATTATTTATGTTAGACCTTGATAACTTTACAGCTTCACTTCTTATTTCACTCTCCTTGTTCTCCTTGTAGTTAATGAGATGACCAGTTTGGATGATGAATCCTGTATTATCTAAATGCCACCAGACATAATTGTAATAGTGAAGAAAACTGCAGTGAAACCAGTCACTTGTTCAATCTGTTGGAGTTTCATCTCTAAACCTAATACATATTTAATGACTACAGATTCAAGAGTTGCATTACGACTGGGAGCATTCAGTGCCACCTGACACTTCAGAATGTTCAAAAATGCATAAATAAGTTTAATATGAACAGATTCAATCTCCTACACATGTTGTGTTTTTAATTTTCTTTTTGTGTTGTACCTGCACCTCTACAGTCTTAGCAACTAGAAGTAATAACAATCCATTTCCAACTACAATTACCTGGATACTACAAAATATGTTACTACTTTTTTTTTTTTCCTCATTTTAACCACACTGCACACAAAAACTCCTGGTTCTTTCCATTCACATTCTTTTAATTTCCCCTACCACTCATATGGCTGCTCTTCTGTTTCAAACAGCTTGACAGCTCCTAATGGCAGAGTTAACAACAATTAATGGCCAAGGGGTTACATGCTGCTCTAAATGCTGAAATGAGGATTTGCAGGCTCAGGCCCATGGAATATCCATCTCTTTCTCTGTATGGTAATATAGATTTACTCTATTTACTACTTTGGTTTCATATTGCCATTGTTTCTTCACCCTTACTTTCTGCCACAAACACAAGACTGAACGTTGCTTCTAACACAAAGCTATGGAGGCAGCCCTTTGGTTTTATTTTTGTGGTTTTGTTTGAAGAAGTAACACTTTCACTTCAAGATTTACTTTTTCATTGTAACATGAGGCGAAGGAGGAGGAGAGAGAAGAGGTGCTTCAGGTGCCTGAACAGATTCCCCTGCATCCCTTGGAGAGGACTATGCTGGAGAGCAGGCATCCAGCCCAGGTGAATGTTCCCTGGAGAAAGCTGCAGTCCATGCAGGAGCAAGTTTATCCTGAATGATTACAGCCCATGGGAGCTAACTACTCTGGAGCAGAGGGAAAGTGTGAGGAGGAAAAAGGAGAGGCATAGAGAAGCTCTTATGGACTGACCATAACCTCCAGTTCTCCATCCCCCTGCACCACTCCAGGAAAAGGTGGGGTAGCAGAGGTAGAAGATTTGAGGGTGAAGAGATGGAGTGGAACCTAAGAAAAACAAGAAGGGCAGGAGTCTTTTCTTACTATCCAACTCTATTTTAAACCAAAAATAAATTTTGATCTTTAGTCAAGGTCAACTGACCCAACTGTAAAACTGCAGGGAAGAGATGAATCCCAGGACCATACTTTGATGGCACTCACCTTCTCTATGAAGGTATGTCATGCATGAATCCAACATTTTGTCTTTCCATACCTCTCTCTTGCATTTACTTAACTGGTAGATGACTTCTTTCTAATCTCTGTATGTGACAGAGCTCCACAGGGAGCTCTGACCAGGAGTGCTTGGCTGTTTGGTTAAAAGCTTTTCCACCCCCTTATTCTGCTTGTAGGTTTATTTTTGAAATTTAATACTTCATTCTAAAACTTGAAATTATCTGTGTCATTAAAAATATTATTCTTACAGAAAATTTCAGTGAAGGCAGCTTTCACGAAGGCAAATAATTTTAATATGAAAACAACACTTTTTTAGTCTACAGTTTAAAAACAAATCCTGTAGGTGTTCCTTGAATACAATCCTGAATAGTAGGCTAATTCTCTTTATTTAGAGTGCAGAGCTTCTGAAAGAGTAGCCTGATAAGGAAAGATAAAGTAGAAAGAGTTGTCATCAGAATGGCTTTCAGATAGAAGCTGAGTCCAGCAAAAGAGAAACAAGATCTTTGTTTTCATCATCTACCACCACAGTGCCACAATTCTGGCACTACACAACAATGGAAGAAATCAGCAGCCAAAGGGACTCAGATGCAATTCTCTGCAATTATTTTTTCAGTGTCTGACCTACAAAACCAATACTACAGAATAAAGACTGACACTAATTAGATGTTGCCAGTGACAGGAGAAGGATGCACTCACCACAGACACTTCAGCTGGCCTGACACCCCACCTCACTCTGTATCAAATGGCCACAGACCTTCACCAGAATGTGCAAGAAAAGATTCAGTTCCAAAGCTTTGTCTAGAGTGCACAATGAAGATAAACATTGCCTTCTCTATGACATTATAATCATTAAAGAATCAATGGCAAATTAAACTGCACAACCCCAGAGGGGAAAGAGGTAGCATGGTAAATGCAGGGAAAAGCTCCAATCAATTATTATCTTCCACTTCCAAAGTACAGTGCTACTTATCACTACAGCCAGTGCAGAAGCAAAGACACAGACTAGATCAAACCAATGCTTTTTGATAACTACTGATGCTTCTCTTGGGTAACCACCTTCCTAAGACTAGATTTCACTGGGATCTTGAGTAGAAAGAATGGACAGAAAAGTCAGGTAATTAAGATTCTAACTTGTAAAAATAACTTCCCTTTATAAAATATTATACTTTGGTAAATATTATGCTATAGAAGACTGCTTATCTACAGAATGAGACAGAATTTTTATTTGCACGTACCCAATCATTTAGGAGAAGACTAGTGGAATTTCACCAAAAGGAGAAAGAAATTAGTAAATACTCCTTCTGAAGAAATGTTAGCTATTTTTGGAAATATAATTTTTTTAAAGCTTGTCACACATTGTTAGGCCTGCTGGTAGTGGATGGCCCTTCCTATGCTTTCAATCCTCACGCCTATTAGTTAGACACCCATTTATTTGGTCATTTTTGTTTAGACCAACACTACTTCCAGTGCCGTACCATCAGTACATTCATAGATTACTGAAATTAAGTACTTCCCTCTACTATTTTAAACATCCTGTCTATGTTAAGCCAAAATTATTTGAAGTTCTAGGAGAAAGCTCTGCCTGATATTGCCTCAACTGTGTCCATTTAGGAGCAATAATGACAGGGAGTTAATGAACTAGGGTGAAAAGTCTGGTTAGCTCCTTTTTTGCTATAAAGTAAATCTACTCTACCAAGACCAAAACAGCTCAAAAATAAAAATTTAGGTAAATCAGAGTAGTTACCAGTATAACTCATCTATGGATGTGGACTTTCATCCTTTCAATGACAGTTTCAGCAGACATTCATGAAGCTCACCTGATTTAATCTTTTAGTATTCCCAGACATTTTCTTTTTTAGAACTTATTTTTAAAAATTGGTCTTAACAGTTATGATGCAAGATTTGCACTTTACTTACTTCAGGCTGTGGTTTGCTTGCTTTTTTAATACGCTGAGAAACCCAAGAGTAAAATAGCTATTGTTATGAATTATAGCAATGTATTGAACACACTCAATTTACATATCTAAGCAGGCAGGTGACAAACTTATACATATAACTCTTACCCAGATTCTGACTTGATTTCTGTATGGTATTTTTACTGCCTCAGCAGCACCATAGAAATAATTCACCTACTGTAATTAAAATTAAAAAGAAGCTGTGCCCATGCTTATCCCCTTGTACTTAAGCTCAATCTGAGGCATCAGACACATGACAAAAGAAATAGCTTTTCTGCCACCAGTCTTGGTCTCATAAACAATTTCTCTACCAGAAGCTCTGCTAATCTCTAATGTTTCCTTCATGGCTGACCATACAAACTGAAATTAATCTTGATTAAAGGCCAGCTTGAACAGAGAAGCTTTCCTCAGGGAGGAGTATGTCAGTGAGACAGTGAGCAACAAAACAGGATTTCTGTGTAAGGAAGCAATACCTTTATAATGCAATATAAATTTAACTCAATTATCCTCTCCCTACCTCATCTTTTATTATCCTGCTTCCAAGTTTCGGAACACTGCATAAAAACCAGAAATCCATATTCTGTTTTGGGAAATAGAATATTATAAAGTGCCCAGCATAGAATGGAGAAAGGCTTTCCCACTGAAAATTGGTCACAAAATGCTTAGGAGCTGTAGTGCAGGGTGACTAGAAAAGCTGTCAGCATCAGATGGTTCTGGAGCAGGGGCAGACTGAATGAAGATAACATGCTGGGTATGTTCTGTAGGGCTTAAAAGAAAAAAATATTAAACTATGAATGCAAAAATCACTTAATCACTGTAAAGTCCTCAATTCATGGTCAATAAATAGAAAGTTGAGGAGGTTTGTGATGACAATTCTAGGGGAATAACCTTATGATCCCACAGGGAAACAGAACAAGCAGATAGATGAATGTTTAAATATGCTATGCAGTGTTGTAAGCTATGGCCTGTCATCACTGTGATAGTTGTGTTCAGGTTGATTATTCCCCTGGAATGCAAAAATCAATTCTAACTTGCAGACTATTATTTTGCAAAGACCCTTGGTATTGCAGATTTTGTTCTCTATTTTATCTTCAGTCACTCTCAGGGGAGCAATCAGAGGCCAAAAGGTAACTGGTAACAGTCACCAGTGAATTCACTGAACAAAACTTTCCTCAAATCCAGAAAGTGATTTCATTCTGCTAATTAGCCTTTTTTGGTGGAAACTGCTGACATAGCTAAAAGCTGGGGGAAGAGAGGGGAGAAGTGAAGATAATATGTGTCATCACTCTCAAACTATTCAAGAGAGGAAGAGGCAAAGACATCGAGGTCTTAGCTAAGAGTTTTACAGTGCAGAGCACTCTGTGTGTGTCTGAGAGAGGAGATGATGTGGCTTTAGAGATCTTTAATCTGATAAAGTTTACTTCAAACTTAGGGGAAGGGAGCACTTTGGGTTGTTCATTCCAATAGTAACCAGGCAGCCTCACATAACTGATGCTCACACAACACAGAATTTCTCTAAAATTAAAATAAATCTGCCAAAGAAACAGAACTACCATCAACAGCAACTTCAGCTGACTTGCTCCATGCAAGTCTAAAACACAAGATTTTTGAAACAGCTGTTTGGGATGGTTGTTAATGCAGTTTCATATTTTTCACAATTTTATCCCCTGTAATCAGCCTGGGCCTCCCGTTCTGCATAATCAGGCACCATCTATTAATAAGGACAAGCAAGCAAATGGGGAACATATCCTGTATTAATTAACAGCACTACAGAAAACCCTATGAGAAAATTAATGGAGTTCAGACTTAGATTTGGATGTGGCACCATATTCAAAATGTAAAGCAGGGAGGGTAAAGTAAAAGCCAACAGATCTGGGTTAGTAGCTGGATCACTAACTGAGGCAAGGTATCTGCAAAGAAATTGCAGATAGTAATGAGGAAAAAAATTTTAACAAAATTAATGAATTATCTATAAGGTTGCTATCTTTAAAATTCTTTTCCTTATAAAAGAGAGATTTTTTTCTTTTCTATGATTCAACAACTAGGAAATAAAACTTCAAGGTGATTTTGAACCCAAATTGCAAGACTGCCAAATACCACATACTTGTTTATACCTACTCAGAAGAAAGTAACATGTATGATATGAAATAATTTCCTCATCAATTCTCAAGCTTGGGAGTTTCTCAGTTCAGAAGTCTCCTACAGAATGTCAGGAAGAAAGTGGTTCTTTACTCCTATTAGATCAGAGAATCCCACTTTTCCATTATACAAATTCCTTTTGCACATAAATGGTCCAAGAAATAAGTACCTCCAGTTCAAACTTAAATAGGTTCCTTCATGGAGGTTTGAACATCTTTAAAAAAATGCTATCTTTTGAACAGAATCTAAATGTATGAGAAATTCAATAACAGTGTAATGAGGCCTGTGTTTTCCAACATAAAAAAAATTCAAACCTGGAAAATTGTTTAAAAATTGATCTAAATAAAGCAAAAACTCTCATATCAAGCATTACTGATGCACTATCCCCTTTTGTCTTCTGGCAAATTAAACAAAAGACTCACGTCTCAGCTACCAAGACTTTCAAGAGTGTGTTTAGGAACTGTGTTCTCTAGAACTGACACTCATCATTTTTTAACCAAAAAAAAACCAGTAATGCCTGGATGTAATTAGTAGTTTCTTGATTGGTAAGATGTACTGACAGTTTTCAAACAATATTAAGTAGTGGACTTTTGAAGAAGTGATTGTTGTCAAAACTGCTTGAGCCACGCTGGAAAAGAAACATTTGATGGAAAGAAAATCCAGTGTCTGAAAGGTTAAAAAAAACAAACCCAAACCACTCCTTTTAACTGCATTTTGATTCCTCTGTTAGACCTGATGTAAAAAAGCAAGGGTTTTTCAAAGGCATTAAGCTTTAAACATTCACAGTATCTTTGAATGTCCTCAGCAGCACCAGAAAAGAGGGATTCAATTTTCAAAGATAATTGTGTCAGATAACTGTCTCATCCCTTTTCAGAAACAATCTGATAAACACCTAATTACCAGCCGAGTGATTTCAGAGCCACACAGCTGGGCCTGAGAAAAGGCTATAGGGAATCACAAGGTCTCCTAAAGCCATTGAGAGCAAGAGGCATTTGGTTTGTGAATTACTTCATTTATTCAGCTGATAAAATGTATAGAAAGAGAATGTATAGAATGTATAGAAAGAGAAAACAAAATATTAATAAAATTTGGAAATAATAAATAGGACCAATATTTAACCAGAGAGGTAAAATATTTTCAAATAACATAGAATTGCATATTACAGAACAATTACATTCCAAAATCCACAATGGTAATTAGAATCCTTGAAAACACTCTGTTTTTCCAGGAATCATTTTTACACTACTCAAACTAACCTTGTATTTTCTTGATACTGTTGTATAATAGGAAAATTGTTTTACAGTAAAAATATATTGCAATTTTGTTGCAAACTGGCAAAGCATTCTGATCTTAAACAATTATAGTCCTAGCTGTCAAACCAGAAAGAATTTACAAATTCTTTCACCAGCTGAATTTTCACCAATATTTAAGAAGTCTGTCACTCTTCTTGAAAAAACTAGTAATTCAGCAATCCTTTCTGAAACGACCAAGTTTTTTTTCACTTTTAAGTTATTTCCACCAATTAAAAAACCCACAGGTATTTCATGCAGCATGTCAGATTTCAGTGAATTTTGAAAAATCTACGTTATAGAAGCCAGTTCTGTAATCTTGCTGAATTCCTTGTGCTTGTAGAATTGTTGGCTCCTGTTACATTCCCTAAATGCTAATGGATTGGAGAGCATGAAATATCAAAGTAATGATGTAAAATTCAGAAGTACAGATGGGAAGGAGAAGATTGCTGATAATGTTTCCACAAAATTAAGTTGAATAAGCTATATGCTCCTCAGGCTTTATGTAAAAAACACAACAGATCTGGGATGGTGATCTCAGAAGTACCTATTTCTGACCTAACTCTGCTCCCAGACAGGAGCAAATCAATTGGAATTCTGCAAATGCAAGGAAACAAGGATGGATCTATGCAATTCTGTAAATCCCATTTACATAATTTAAAAATGAGGACAGACAAAAACCTTGCACGTACATAGCAGAGATGTGAGTCAGTGGCTAATGTGAGGGATCAGACTGCCCAGGAAAGTGGTGGAGTCTCTATCCCTGGAAGCCCTAAAAGTCATGTTGATGTGCCACTTCCAGACATGGCTTAGTGGTGACCTTGGCAGTGCTGAGTTAACAGCTGGACTCAGTCTTAGGGGCTTTTTACAACCTAAACAATTCCATAATTCTGTGACAAAGATTTAAACTAAGTTGGTTTGCCCTTCCTCTGCTATCTCACAGCAGTGACCACACAATCAACAGTGGGACAGTTTTCAAACCTGCTCCTTTCTGATTCCCAGCTAGTAAGTTGGAGCATTTCTGCTCGTGTCATTATTCACCTTGCACATAAACATAAAAAAAAAAAAAAAAAAAACTGTCTGGGAAGAGCTGCCACTCCCCTAGCATTTAAATTACAGCAGTCAAGTGTACATATTCAGGGGGTCACACAGCAAAAGGTCCTGAGATTTTACCTGTCTGAAAATTAAGACGTGACTTCAGGTCACAGCTTTGGCATAATCATTGCTCTGAAACTATTAAAATTCTGGAAGTAAAATTCCTGGATAAATTCTCCCCTGCAACTACATCTGAGAAGAGAGACCTGAGTGCAAATCACACATCACAGAGAAATACCCAGACTTCTCTTCAGTATACAGTGAAATCTTTGTGTTCATGTAGTTTCCAAACTTCTTAGGCTTCTATCTTTCATGACAGGCAGGGACATTAAATGCCTTCTCAAAAATTAAACTTTGTGAAACCAAAAAAAGAAAAAAATTCTAGACAAAACAGGGACTGCTTTCTACTGCAAAGCTATGAAACAATAAGTGTTTTGGGACTGTGAGCTGCAACTTCTGCACCAAAAGGCTTACTGGAATAATTTCCCACTTGAAATTCAACTTTGAAGGAAAGAAAAATAGCTTGGCTTTTGCCCTCAGTAAGAATAAGAGCAATTAGAAAGGATTTCCACAACATGCATCACCAACAAGCTTTCTCAGAGACAGAAATGTACATCAGGATTCATAGAATATTCCGCTATCCCCTGCAGCACACTCATCCTTCTGGAGTCGCCAGTAAAGGTGAAACTTAAACAATACAAGGACTTTCAACCTTGTCTGCTTCTCGGTTAAAGAGACTTGTGTGAAATGCTAACTCCTTGGGGGAAAGGAAGAAGATGCCATCTTTCATGAGGCTCCTGGAAGAGTGGCAGAATCCCTTTGAAAGTGAGACTGATCTGATAAGGTCGTTATGGTTGTTAATAGCAGCTCCTTCCTCTGCTTCCTTGGAAGAGACTCTGGCATTTCATGGCAGGTCAGGGCAGCCAGCAGCTGAGCTGTCACTGCATGGATGTGACTCTGAAAGCCCCATCCTGTCCAGATCTAGCAGACAAAAAAGCTTCTCCCTGTAAGTGAGGAGTAGTAATACCTCCTATTGTTTGTGGTAGCTTTTTGTTATGCCTCACACTTAAAGCAGATTTGGCCATCTCACTGATTTTGTGGCCAGTGACTTTTAAACAAGAGAAACAAAAAGATTTAAAGTAATTGCATTTCTACAGCTCCTGAGACTATAAATCTTTGGGTCAAAGGTAAAAATCCTAAATGTCACCACTCCCAGCCCCAGGAGGAATGCAGGGAGGATGTAAGGCTTACCTCTTCTGTCTAGCTAATGGGCTCATGCAAAATTCCACACTATCTCCAGGGCAGAGAGATGCAGAGCAGTGCAGTGGTGGGCCCAAAGTACGTGGGAGGGAATGAAAACAGAGATGTGGGATTACTTCAAAGAGAAAATTCAGAGGATGCAGGAATCCTTCAGATCATTGTGGTCTTGTTATTTTTGTTTCAAACTCCTATAAGAAGAGCTTAGGAGGCAGTGGGACCACAGACTACATGCAAGAAAATACTATTCTCTAAACCCAAATAATCCTTCAAGGATGCTTTATAAAAGGGATTTGTTTAGTGCATGTACTGTCAACAACCTATGAAAGGTAAAGGTATCACCAGCAAGCTCCTCCCAGGAATGGGCTCCCTGTCCTTAGAAGTAGGAAAAAAGAGAAAATCTGAGGCAAGACCTGAAAACTCATTTTTAGTATGCCTATGGCAGCTCAGACAAAATATATTTAAAAGCTGCACTACATTTGATGCAGAGCAGGATATTCAAAAGAAGCTTCCTTTATTATCTCAACAGTGATTTGAAAATGAAGATCACTCCTAAAAAGAATGTCACCTTGTTTTTCCCCCACCCCTCTTCCTCTTTAGTTTTTTTCCCTTCGAAGAAGTCCTTTACAGCATATTTCTAGTCATCTCAGAGTCTATTGACTCATAAGTTCTGGTTCATAATTTAAGGGCAGAAGTTATCTGTTAAAGAGTTAGCAGTAGAAGAAAATTCCAGTGGATAGACTGAGCATCCTGACCCTGGACAATTTCCCTTGTGAGGATGCACCCAGATCATTAATTCTGTCTGTTAGAAAGACAAAAACTGTTAGTGTCCATCAGTATATGAAATGCAGTAAACAATAGAGTGCTTTTAAAATTTTGTTTTTAAGTGTGACTGTAAAGAAGTAAATTTAAAGGATACAGCTAAAAATATCCTGACTAGGAAAGCACAATAGATATGGAAGAGACATTGAAGGCTAAATGTCTTAAAAAGACTACTCAAACCTATAAATTTTGTGCAAAACTTGAAATAACCTTGACATACAAGGAAAAACAACCGTATTTGTCTCAACAACAAATTCTAGAGTTTCAGCTATTCAAATAGTAAAGCAAACCAAAATTTCAAACATAATTTCTCCTATCAATACAATGCACTTCTCTGAGAAAAAAACAGTCAAACAAAGGGATTTTATCAGAATGTATATAATATACTAAAAGTTCAGATTAACTGGTTATTATTTTGACTGTTCTGCAGTTCCTAGCAGGGGTCCTCAGGCATTTTGCATCTGTCAGAGGCACAATCAGATGCTCACACACATATCACACTCCCTGTAAGTACAAGGGATACCAGCTATAAAGACATTTTTAAAGTTATGGATGTACCTGACATAACTGGTGTGACCTTTCCTGATAGAGGAGCTGCTGTATAATCAGTCTCATGTGGGCAAGAAAATTCAACAACATCTTGAATCACTGAAATCAGTCACATCAGCAGGAATTTGAAAACACAGACCAAGCAACTAAGCTACATCAGCTGCTAAACCTTCAGAGGCTAAATGAGTTGAAATTAAAGTTTTCCCAAGCTTGACAGAAATAGACAATTGGAAACTTAAAGAAAGGAGGACAACTGATTTCCTAGCAGTAAACCATACTGATGACACTAACCTTAGGGGTAGAAAACACAACTGAATCCTCAGGAATTGTGTGTCCATGGCCAAATAATCAGCTGCATTCGCATATATTTTATTTAAAGGGTTTTTGTGATCTGGGACTACTAGATGAGTAGGTATTGGGAAATCGTAATTTTAAAAAGGCTAAGAGTGATTCAAGAGGAGTATCATTGCCTTTAACTTTAGAAAATTCTGTATTTTCTTTCACTGAAGTGACTGTCTTGTACCTGAAATAAAGTGGCATTCTTTTTCTAACAAGCCCTATGCTATTAGAAATAAGATGCCAGTAGAACAAAAGAACATATATTTTATCCCTGAACTGGAAACTGAAACAAAGAGTGTTAATTTGATATAAAGAAAATTATATATGTGTTCATTATTGCTACCAGCATTTTTGGAAGGGAATGTTGTTTTTCTGGGACTCAAAGTCAACATCACTTTAACTCAGCAAAAGAAAGCCATTGTAAAAAAATGACTGAAGGTATTTTTACCTCATTCACCCCTATTTGAAATAAGAATTTTGTTCTAATATTTCCATTTGCTTGGCTTCCCAGCACCCATCCTTTCCTTTCAGGTAAGTCCATGTAGATGGATGCTTTGCAGCACGCTACTGCTGCCAATGAGAAGGAAGTGGATCAGACATTCACATGGCTGCAGTGTAAATCGGAGCATGAGTTATCAAATAGTCAGATGAACCAGCTGATATTGATGAAGAGATTCATAACATGCCTCAAAGGCACATCCCTAGCACACATTAAACTGATTCAGAGCTACCCTTCTCTAGTTATTTCCTGTTAGTGAAAGGGAAATAAATTTATTGTAAATCCTTGCTCTCATCTGTGCCAACCTGTATCACAACCATCCATTTCAATTCATCTCCTGATAAATGGATATTTAATTTGTTTTCAGCCTACCTTGGAGATCTCCAGTATGTATTGACAGATGAAAAGCAAATGTGTTGAATGCCACAAAAAGCACATTCTGTGGAGTACAAAACCTTCCTAAACTTTGTCACTAGAAAAAAGTTCATAATATTTTCTCAGAGAAATTAGTATGCAATAGCACACTTGTATGTGCCTATAGAATAAAACTATCTTGTTGCACAGTAAGCACTAAAATTGAAACCTCTAACATGAATAAATTCATACCCGTAAATCATCATTTAACCACAAAGCAATTCAAGAATTTTTGTACCTGAAAAAATATTTTCATTATTCCCTGGTATTCTTCTCATTTCTTTTATGTCACCTGGTGTCCATACTTTTACTTGTGTCTTTTTCACGGGTAGCAGCATCATTGACCAATTCTTGGTCAAACTTTGCTGACTGAGCTTTTACTGACATAATTTCCATGGGATGATCCGCTCCTAAGCATGAAATCTACAACTATCCTGGTTGTTTTGTTTATAAACAGTTCCTCTGCCTCAAACCCAACTTCAATAACTCAATTTTCCCCTCCCAGCTGAGGCAATGTTGCCATGAAAAACTGTTTCTCAGTTCCTCAAATGCCTCCCAGTTCCACAAAAGCTCAGCTTATTCAGAAATACTCAAAAAGCTCAAGAGCCATGACCTGAAGTGCCAGCAGATGACAAATCAAAAGCTCATTTTCATAAAATGAACACTACCTCTCCTGGCATTTAAAGTTCTTGTCAAGATTGCCTTTGATGTAATAAGAAAGTTAAATTAAAGTCAGGAAGAAAGAGTATGCTAAAGTATTGTTATGCTTACCAGTGGACCAACAAAGATACACAGTGGGACACCTTAATGTGTGTTTTGGAAGAAAACATCTTCATCAGTACACTGGGAAAAATTTTGCCCTCATTAATGCCTACAAAAAATAACTCTCTCTGCTTCTCTCCTTCAGAAAAATCTCCTTAAAGGATACTCTCACAGATAAAACATAATAAACACAAAATAATTAATGACTGACAAGTTGTTGACATTCTTCACAGCAATAGATGCTGATCTATCACTGCAAGCAAGGAAAGCTAAGATAAATAAAAATATACTGCATGAATAGAAATGTCAGCAGGTTTGATTACAGTGAAAAATAAGAAAATCCAAAGCTCCTGAAAAGTAGTTTGAAAACCAATACTCTTTTGGTAAGAAAGGGATAAAAAAAAAAAAAACCAAAAAACCACAAACACAACCTGTTTCTCAAATGTTATTCAGAAAATCAAATTTCCCTGCAAAAATTTTTTCCGTTTTAAATATTCAGACTCCAATCTTCAAAAGCCAATATTTACGAGTCTCCTATTTAGCAATTTGCTGCACTAATCTAAAATAGCATTATTCACATTTACATATAAATTAGGTCAACAACATCATCACATTCTTTAAGCAGTTTATTTACTGCGTACTTGGCAAAGCATCTGTTTTCATTTTCCATAAAATAGAAAATATCATATAGAAAAACATCCATCTTGTCTGAATGGGGAAAGGGAATAAACTGAACTGAATGCTCAGTGTGATACAGAAGACTCAAAATTCAATATCAGGAAAAAGGAAGCAAAAAGACAGTGCAGGAATGACATATTTTTACATCCATTTAAAGCAACCTGTCAGTCTAACTGTGAGCCTTAACCACTAAATTCCACATATGAAGGTCAATCTGATATGTTAGACAAACATTCTGGCAATTTATTTTACTGGATCCCTTCAAACCTGAATCAAACCCTGTGTTGTATGCAATAGAAGATACAAGAACAACTTCTGGTAGCAGATCTAACTTCAAGTCACGAAACCTGCAGTAAATGCTCCCTTAATTAAAAATATCTTGTCACTGTCAATGGCTTCTGAGGGTTTCTTGGGGGGTTATTTGTGATTCTGATACAGGAGTAATAAAAGTATTTACTAAACAGAATACACTAGCAGCTGTATTGACAAATCCCAGATTAACCTCTCCACTCCTGACCTTTGCTGTACCTAATCTCCCACCTCAGCTGTCTCACTGATACCTCACCTAGCTGGCATGCCATCAGTTTAACATGACCAAAATTGACCTCTTTGTCTTCCCACCAAAGCACTGCACCACCAGCATCCCCTGCCACTCAAGCCTGCAGTAAAAATGTCATTTTTGTTTCTCCTTTCCCTAGCCTTCCAAACCCAGATCATAAATAAATCTTTCTGCAGCTTCTCCTACACATTAAAGATAATTTTCTTCCTTTTTGCCTGCACGGCTAAATGCTCACTTAAGCTCTTGGTTCTCATTTTGATTCATTTATTCTCAAGCTCCATTACATCGTATCAACCATTCCCGTTCAGCCTATTCTAAAAGGCAGGTTTTAGTTTTATCTCCATTTAGGTTTCATCACAATGGGTAAAAATTCCAAAAGCATAAAACAGTCTAAAACCCAAAGATCCTTGAATCCATTTAGGATTCTAAATGAATATGGGTTATTTTTGTAAGCATTCATGCAGCTCAAGATGCAGATTATTATTAGGCACATGAACATCTACAACAGCTTCTCCTCCTGACAATGGCACATAAGCCCCTAAATATCTTGGAAATTGGACAATTTTACACTCTCATCCACTCTTGTAATCCTTCTGCTACCTTCTTACATTTCACACATCCATTTTTCTGGTATAATTTCTTAATGTCATCCTTTTTTGCCTCATCTTCTCACTGGGCATGCTAAATTATACTTCTTTTTTATCAATTATTTTAAATACAGCTTTGCCATCTCATTCCATAAATATCTAAAATTACATTTCATGTCATGCCTGTGACATAAAGCATCTTCTGTGTGCTTCCTCCTTAATGGCAGATCTAACTTTAAGTAGCAGTTCACTAATGCCAGCTCATTAAGATGCTTAAAATTACAAGAGTAACAAAGCAAGGAACTATTCATATAAAGAATGTATATGTACATAAACAACATATATCTGATGGCATATTGTCACCCTGCTTACTTAACATTCCAGTCCATGTCATTTTTGTGCTGTAGCACGAGCCTGAGTCTTCCCTGGGAACAATAAATCATCTATCTATCTATACACATATTGAACCCATAACACCTAAAAATCTATGCACAGATACTATAAAGAAAATTATCAAACACTGGACACTAAAATCCTGAAGCCAACCATACATAACTATAAATGAGCAGTATTTCATTCTTTCCTGATTGTTTCTGCCTGGGACTGCCCTCTCCCATATATTATAGTAAAATTTTGCTGAATTTATTATTAGAAATCAAAATTTTGGAGAGCAAATGAACAGAAAAAGAAAGCATTAAAGTAGAGAAAAGCATTTTTTTGTTATGAGCCAGAGAAAATGCATAAGGGTCCTGCAGTGTGCCCTGAGGCAGCAGCAGATTAACAACAGTGGTTCACAGCTGACTCAGAACAAAGTGAAGCAGAGCCTGTTGATGTTCCAACAGCCTGATCTGAGTTCATGTGCTGAATGTCACAGAGGGATGTCTCTGGGCTGGGAAGGACACCAGGGCCTTGTTGTGCTGAAGTGACAAGTGGTGACAGCACTGGTGATCAGTGGGCCGTGGCCCTCAGCCAGCATCCATCCACTTCCATTCTGGAAAGGGAGAGGATTGACTCCCTAGGAACTCTGTGGTTTAGAGGTTTTGTCTAAAATTTTGTCCTTAGAATCCAAATAAAAACAAGCCTTGACATCAAAATTCCAACAGCAGTTTCTCCTGTTTGGTGGTCTGTCCTGTTCCTTCTACCCTGAGCTAGTACCATTGCTAGGTTTTGTTTTCAACGTGTCAAAGTCTCTATTCCTGTAAAAAAAGAGCATCCCCAAGCTGTTTGCTCATTTCTGGGGATATTATAATTCCTACATGCACCCAGCCAGCCACTTCCTTTTTATAGGATAAGGCTTCCACTCAGTCTGTGGTTTAGCTTCACAAATGCTTTGGGGACCATGAAGGGCAAAATCAGAGTGGACAGCCATGACTGTGGAAGAGGAAGGAAGGAATTGCTTTTGCTGGCATTTGTGCCAAACTAAGTGACTGCATGACCGTGGCTTTAGACTGTGACCAAATCACAAGTCTAACTTGTCACATATTCTTAATAACAAATCTCTAACTTCTGGTGTAATTTTTAAGGTATGCATATGCAAGTGAGCACTGCGCAACAAAATAAAACCCCAGGGAGAAGGCATTTAGCATCCTTCATGGGTAAAATTTATACATAAATAAATTACTAAGAAGAAATGCAGAGTTCTTTTCTATCCACAACAGAAAATACATACGCTCTTCTATTTATACATTCATTTCACAGCTATAAAATAAAGGAATATTTAATTATTCTAATCAACATATCAGAGCTTCTTTTTAGTAAACTCTGCTACATTTTTATGGCTGTTGCTATTAGAATGTTTTTGATAAGCACTAAACATGACAGCAAAAACTATCATATCTATTTTATAAAAAGACTTTTTCCTTACAGCCTATATAAATTCATCCCATAAAATACTTGGAATTTTTCATTCAAAGAGGTACTAAAACTTCCCCCTTTAATTCATTAGTTTTCATTCAACTTTGATTGCTGCTATAAAATGCTATTCCTTTTTTTATGATACCATGATCAGGTTTTTTGGCTTACCATAAAGTAAGAGAACATGAATCATTTGTATTATTCTATCATGATCAGTGTTCAGGTGGGAACGCTCAAGTAATTTTATTAAATCATGCATTACCTACAGCTTTCAGTTAAAGAAAAAATAAGCCACCAAATCCAAAAAAGGCAAGAAATATGAATTGCCATTTTCTATATGTATTATTAAGAATACTGTACAAACAAAGGCTTATACTGAAGCCAAAAACTATTCACCTTAGATACATTTAGGGATGAAGCATTGAGAATTTTCTGGCAGAAGTGTTAGTTCAGCACATTTCAATGGTGGAATAAAATGGCCAGCACAAGTATTAATCACCTGATATTATCTTTAGTATAACAGCACATACTCCTCTCCTGTTAATTGTTGCTAGCTGAAACGGCATTTGAGCTGAGGAGAGACATGAGGATTAAGGTCATAATGATATACAACCACAACTGCTTTGCCAGGTGTTCTGCTGAGTATATCTTGGCCATGACTGCCAAGGCTCTGATTCTGCTAAAAGTTGTAATCAAGACACTCAGACAATACAAGAAACAGAAATGACCTCCAGTGTAAGAGGTATGTCCCAGTTTCTCATTAAAGAACATTTATAACCAAGAGATCAAGAAAGAATATGACCAAGAGAATGTGTTTTTCTTCTGTCTGATGGCAGAAGAAGTAACCAGGAGCACAAGACACTTTTCCACATGGGAGTATAACTACTAACAACACCCTCAAAGATGTTACTCTTGCTAGACTTCACACATTGTAACATCTCTCCAGAAACTTGGAGACCTCCTTCACATTCCTCCCTTTATGTTTTGGTGAATGTAGTTCCCACAAATGCTGCTGGATACTCAGCCCTGGACATGACTTTGTTACCTTGTCCTGTATCACAAAAAAAAAAAGCACTACAAATAGTGCCAGTAACACCACCAGCTTATTTCCACTGGCCCTAAACTTTAGCTGCAAGTCTGTGGGAGCAAAATTATGGACTTTTCTGCATAAGCCTTAGACACATATTTTTCTTAAAGTTAATAATCTTCCAGCCCTCAAAATTAAAGTGGAGTCATGCAAGCATGTCTCTACATTCAAAACATGTTACTGAAGAGACAGAAGGGGTTAAAGCCAGGGAAAAGGAATGTACTAGACTATATCTCTAGACAAGTAAAACCAATATAATTAAATACATTTATCCTCTTGCCTGCAAAGAAATACTATGCTAACAAATTTATGAAAATGCAAGAAACTCACGAGTAGAGAAAAATGACCAATTAATTGCTTGCATATTTAAAAGAGGATGGGGGAGGAAACCACCTGATTTCAGCCCCTGGAGACATACAAAGAATCTCTGCATCTAGGAAAAAAACAAAACACTGTTGCCTGGGGGTTTGGGCTGGGAAAGTGCCAATCTTGCTGAAGTGGAAAAATACATCCCAAATTCAAACTACAGACCCCTGTCTCTAAAGAGTACTTTGTAACAGGAAAGCCATAGCACTCCTCAGTTTTGGTTTCACCTGGATTGGTATTACAGGAATATTTGCTAGAGCAGTAGTCTTCCCATATTTTTTGTGGGCTGTGTGCACTGAGCTGCTTTAACCCCTGTTTCCTCTGCCATTTGCCTGGGAGTGGCTCACACTCACACTGCTCTGTGCATCCATTCCCTGGCTGCAGTAACACCGCATGGAGTGCCATGTAATCTCTGGATTGGTCCCTACAGCACAGATATTCAGGCATTGGCATCTTTAGCACATCTGTTCAAAGCACATCTCTAACTGCTCAACAGCCTCTGGATTTTGTCTAGGGATGCTTGTGCCACGTCACACAAGAGTCAGGGAGTGATGTGGCACCATGGAGTGATGATGATCCAGGGCACAGGTACCAAGAACAAAAGAGGGATGGATGCCACCTGAACCACAGAGGCAGGAAAGGCAGGTAGGAATGTACTGAATCCTTTTATCAGACCTGGACAGATGTGTAACACAAACTACAGTAACAGTGCAATGTGATTGATATGCTGGCCCATCTTACAAGTCCTATTTGTTTTCCAAAAGACATGTGAAATACTGAATCAACCCCTAAAAGATATTATTCTTGATCTAGACATTCTAAACTGAAAAGGAGTCTAGGAGGTCAGTTTTTACAAACACAAAAATAAAGACCTACATGCAACATTTATCTTCTTAGAAGTTCTTAAATACTTTCCACATGACACAGGGCAAAAATTAAAATCACAAGGTGGGGAGAGACTACAGCAATTGATTCTAGGAAAAAGATTTTTAAAGATCCCTAGAAAAACTAGGCCTGTTTTTTCAAGTACAATTGGAACTGACAATATTAAATTACCTTGGCAAATTCTGTCAGGAATCAATAACATTTTTTCTCCTCACCATAGTCATATACTCAGGTAGTGAAATGGTTAATCCTTACTGACACTGGGTGATTGCCTGGTGGTAAGAGTGACAAACAAAAACCAAATTACTGAAATACCTCGAGAGATGGTAAAAGATTCTACAACTAGTCACAGAGTAAGCAACACAGCATTTTGTAGGTGCTAGTATGGGTAAAAATTTCCCTCATTTATTTCCATATTTATATCTTAACTTTCCATAATTCAGTAGAAAAATAAAGAAAAATAAATATCAAACATGAGTAACTGGAAAATCTTACTTTTTTTTTTGTAATGCCACCTATTATACATTTGCAGAGAAGCTTCTAAAGCAGACCTTCCATATTACAGTCCCCTAACTAAATAATATTATTTACTTGTGCAGAGTTTCATGTATGTAAGGATAATATTTCCAGGTAGGTAGGAGCTGAGATCATTAAGGCTCAAAAATTCAAGCATGCAACCCCAGCCATGCCACACTTTGGGTCTGCCAGGGTTGTGTCTGCTTAAGGAGACTCTCCTGGCACAGGGGGTTGCCATTCCTCTTCCAGGCAGCACCATCCACTTCCCTCTGCTGGGATTTGTGTTGGCATTTGCATCACTGTGCTTAGCACAGGAGGGATGCAAGACCTAAAAAAGTAGTTACAGAGAGCTGGACCTCTCTGCCCCATAGAAAGACTTGGCTCTCCTGCCACTCTTGGACACATCCCTCATGTTTTTCTTGAATGAATTTGAGACAGGCAGACTGAGATTCTCTCTGCCCCCTCCTCTGTGACCTCCCTCAGTTTACTACGTGGACATGGCATATTCTAGCAAAACAATTACAACCTCACTGGTACTGGGCAGAAGTAAGCAAAACTTTCTCACCTGCCTACTTAATTCTAAAAACTTGTCTCAGGATTAAGCCAAGACCTTTATTTTAATTCCCATGAAATAGAACAAAGGGTAAGGAACTTTGAAGTCAGTCCTGGCTTGAGCAGGTGGTTGAACTGGCTGCCAAGTACTGAAGTTTGGACATCATCTCATGTGCAAATATTCCAACTACAAAGACATGGGGAAATAATCTCCATTTTCCTCATGGTTGCAGCTCATTAATCCCTATTCTTTGCTTGTCACCTGACCAAAAAGAAGATACTTGCCAGCTTTTAGTTTTCAAGTTCTACTGTCTGAGAAACAAAAGATAATAAGCATGTACTTTAGCGTGTCTGAAATAAAGATTATCTTCCTCACCAGACATTCTACTGTGGCATTAATATATAGAATTCTGATGCAAAGCCATTTACATAATTTCATAATGCTTTACCTGAGCTTTCCTAAAGTTTTGGTACTCCATGTGCAATTGTTACCTCAGCTTTGGTAGATTCATAATCTAATCATATAAATGTCAAAATTTCAATAGGAATAGTTGGAATTGGATATAACTTATTGTTACATTGAAAGTACACAACCTACTGACCTAAGAAACTTGCTAAAATTATTTTAAGAAATTTAGTATTTTGGTCTTCCTATTTTGGCTGGGTTTAATTACACAGTAATTACTATTCTAGAACTAGGTTTATATCCTGTATATGTGGAGTAGTTGCTATGTAGGTCATGGGAAAAGACCTCCTGAGTATAAGGACTGTTTCATATTTTTTCCTGAAGAATAGGAATACTAATGAGTTGAAAAATGGGTGGTTTAAATAGACAAGAGAGACAGCCCCAACAAAGGGTATGAGATGCTAGAAAGCAGTAGACAGAGTAACTGAGGTCTCATCACTTCCCATGTTTCTAAAAATAACTACTGTCAGAAATAATTTTTACTGCAATACCAGCAGGTGTTGCCTTATAGCACTGCACTCTTGCTGGATGGGCAACAGGTCACACACACCTAGGAATTTCTTTGCATCCATTTAGAATAACTGTACATAAAGCCCATTTATCATGCTTTGGGTAAAAGGCAGGTCTTCCAGCCTGCTCTTATTTCTCTTTTTAGTCATGTTAACAAGACAGCAACCAGAACATCACCACAAAAAAGCCCCAAAACACATCACAGTCCTCAATCTGTATGAATTGGATACAACTGCATACAGAATTTTCTGAATCTCCCTCTTAAGCACTCTGCATTTATGCAGTTCTCCATGCTTTCATTTGCATTTCTCTGTTCCCAGTAGTAACTTCAGCACTGGAGAGTTTTCTATTAAGGAAAGCAGTGCTGATTGATTGCTGCCAGCTCCCCCCACTGCTCCCCATGCTGAGCCCCTCACAATGGGCTCCTTGCTTCCTTCCATCACCTTAGCCTGAATGCCTGAAGCAATGTATCTCTATCTAAGCTTCAGATCAGGTTTTCAAGGAGCAAAGGACCTAATTAAATCAACTGTAAAAGGAGTTGATCAATAGCAAGCTATAAACTCACATCTTTGTTTTATCTGTAAATACATAAATTACAAAAGAAAAGTTGAATGCAGCAAAAGAAATTGAGAGAAGCACTATCCAATCTACACTATGCAGTGCTTCCATTAAATTAAGCCTCAAACTATTCAGAAAGAATAGCTTGAATTTCAATCAGGAAATACAAGATTCATTGTATGCTTTGATTGAGGCAAGTGAAAAACTATAATTTATTTCCTGTTTTCAGCTTATTTCAGCTGCAATTTCTGCTCTTTAACAATCCTTTCTTTCAACTATTCAAGGTACAAAATTATTTTCAATTTCCAGTAGTGTTAACTGTATACTGCAATCTGTCTTTGCCCATTTGATTTGGAATGCAACATAGCAGATACAAATAGTGGACAACTATATCTTCATTATTCACAGTTTTCACAGTATTGTGGACAACTATATCTTCATTATTCACAGTTTTCACAGTATTTTTTTAAAATACTGTGTACAGTGTGTTATCTCCACACCACATGGGCTTTTCTACACTGTTAGAAGAGACTTTGGCCATACAGACAGCCTTGATAACTAGAAGCACCACTGTGGTTTCCTCTTTGCATGAAAGCTGTCAGGTTTTCTGCTCTGTTCACATAGTTCTTATCATCTATGATAAGATAAGCCACAGGCTCTCACTTTTTTCATGATGTTGTGTTTTCAAGCTCCTGTTCCAGACTCCACCAGGCTGAAGCAGTGGCAAGCTCCATCACATCACCACACCACACATGGCCACACTCAGTCATGCTTGGTCTTAAGCAGTTTTGTAGAGAGAGAATTTTAAAAAGTGCAGAGTCCACTTTACATAGTGAGCATTACTCAATACTGAATTTCCAGTCCATCCTACTCTGCCTGCGTTGCTCAATTTCTCTAAAAAATACTTGGCAAACATTCTTCTCAAACATCTTTCAGCTGCATGCTGATAGTTCACTTGAGAAATAAAAAGAAAGGATTCCATATTTCTAAAATATCACACAGCATTTACCCTAAAGAACCCTCCATCCTAGATTTGCAGCTTGCTTTCCATAGATGTATATGGAGGTTCACTTGTAGCCAGAATTTCTCTCAAATCCCATAGAAACAGATGCATCTCAATCTACTTTTGACTTCTGTTTAAACCAAGCACCAAATTGGCACGGAAATGCCAGTAAAAATATACCTGAATAGGTGAATATATTCTATATTTAACAGCAATTTTTTTCCCCTGGTAAAGCTGCCTAAACTAACTTCAGTGAGCCTGACTCCTTTTTCCTCCTCCTGGTATCCTTCAAAACAAGATTTATGTGCCACACATCTGATCTCTGGGCAAATCAACACTCCCTCATGCTGTCAAAACTGCAGGTAGGGAAGGCTGGAGCAGGCACCTGCCAAATAACATCTACTTTGGGAGGATGAGGCTGTATTCAGAGGTAGAGCTGCCAGGACTGGGCTGTGACAGGAGAAACAAAAACCTGGAAAAACATGCTTGATTTCCATACAAATGGACTAAATCATATGTTTCCACCCCCTGTCCCCCAAAAAATGAGAAAGTCAAATCATGGTTCAAAGGAATATTATTATGCTAGTGACAGACACATTCATTTTTTCCATCATTCTTAATTCTGCAAGGAAGCTGCAATGAGACAAATCAAAATCTGTACCTATCATTACAAGCTTTTCAACAACAAAATCTTAGCTATTCAGTGGAGTCAGATATTGAGTTTAATAAAACTAATTATTAAAAAAAAGCATTTGCTGTATAGTTTTGACTCGGTAATTTTTCAAGCTGTTACTCAACTTCAAAAAAATTTAGGCACCCCATTGCTGTATTTGACCTACAAATCACTGACTTACATTAAGCCTGCAGTAGTATTTTCTCCTCTTTCCATATTTCAGGGCTCATTTTATTAGTCTATATAAAAATATTGAGAAATATAACTTCATATTTTAAGCCTTGTTTAAATAATTAAATGTAAAGGACTTTATATCTTCCCACAAAGCCTACATCTTATTTATGATTACAGGCATGCCATTTAGATAAGTAATTTCAGAAAGAGAATGAAGAAGAGAGTTGCCCTTAGTTTCTAATTCTTTTTTAGCATCAGCAAAAATGTCACTTAAAAAAAAAAAGTAAAGAATGAATAATTCTAGGGAAAGTTATTTAAAATTTGTTTTAAAACCAGATTTACTTAGTAAAATCCCTTACTAGGTTTTTAGGCAAATAAAAGAATGAAATTATGTCAGGCTTACAACTGATAAAGAGAAGAATTAATTTAATTCTTCAGTACATGAACCATTAGGCCTACGCCAAAAAAATTTCCATTTCTGCAAGACAAATTTGAGAAAGGCACGTCTGAAACACCCTTCACCCCAACTGGTAGCTGTGAAAAATAACTGATATACCTGAAAAGTACTTAACTTTGCCCATAAAGAGTTGAAATTAATTCTTTTGCTTTTTTTTTCTTTGACAAGTTTGAGCTACAAAGGAAATTTCCACTTTTGATGAAAATGGCAACTAATCAAAAGGGTAAATAAAAAAAATATATAGCATGTAGTCACTTGTGCAGTTTTCAAGTTGCAAGAAACAACAAATCAGCAATTCCATCGGGTGCTTGTATATCAGACTGATCACATCATAAAGAACTTAGCTTTCATCTTGAAAATTTAATCAACAGTAAAATCAGAGAGCCACTTTAAATAAGCAGACAGTGTTTAATTTTCTTTGTTTGATCTCTCATCTTTAGGTAGAAATGCCTTAGGAAAAGAAACTCTTCTATTTACTGATCATCAGCTATTTTCACTTTGGATCCTGTTTGCAACTAAACCTTGAGTCACTTACAAATTGTAAGAAAATAATTGTTACATGCACACAGTGAGAAACTCACTTGTATATTCAGTTTGAAAGTTGCAATAATTTTTAAGGAAGTAATTCTTTAGTCTTTTGATCCAAAGAAATTAACAGGCAGATCCTTCCAAACATATGTCCCTAAAAAATAAAATTAACTAAATGGCATAAGTGTTAAAGCCACATAAAAAGGTGTTTGAGGAGAAAAAAAAAAAAAAAAAAACCTAAAATTCTCATTATATGCAGAAAAACATGCTACTTCAAAATAAATACTTCATTATGGTAGTTCAAGAATATGCCAAGAGACTACAACTGTTGACATTTATACAAATAATTAAGTCTGATTAATGAAAGGCAGCATGGCTAAATCAAATTTAATTTATAATCACTAATTTACAAGTCCTGATAAGGTATTGGCAGCATTTTTTATTTTGACAAAGTTTTTAATGTCTGTTGTTAACTCCTGCTAAATACCCAGGTTTCTACCACATCTGGCTTCTAATTACACACAAAGAGCAGCTGCTAAGATGTGCTCTGCCATTTGAGACAGGAGATGTCATTTTCCCTCACAAACATATCAGTTTTATGCATCATTTATGTTTTCTAACAGCCAAAACCTCTTCAAAATTACACTTCCCTATTCCTAGCAGCTGGGTTGGGCTTGTATTAATCTGAAGAGCCTTTACAAGATGCACCAATGAGCAAAATAAACCTACATGGATCTACTCCTCCTAGAGTACCAGTCTGAACCTCACAAAACATTGAGCACTTACAAGGCCTCATGAAGTAACTAGGATGTACAGATGCTGGGCATTACAAGAAAACTGATAAAGTAACCTAATTTTAAACAAATGTGAAGGCTTAAAGCAAATTTTAGGCCATTTAATATTGCTACGGTTTGAGGGATGGAACAGACACTCAAGTTCCCAAATCCTCCAAGACAGGTAGCAAAAATGACATAGGAAGATAACAGTATTTTTCACTTTGTATTTTAAAAAGGGAATCCTGTACAAAGAAATTTTAATCTTCTATTGCTAAGCCAAACACCAGAAAACAGACAAGAACTGTAATATTGATATGTGTGTAAGCATTTCCTTGGATTGCTTTGCCTCATTTGGGTAATAATAATCGACTAGTTTATTTTTGCAGATTTTTTTTGTTTGTTTGTTTAATGGAAAAAGGAAAGAAACGAGATTATGCCTCATTCTACTGTTTTTCCACTTCCAGCCCAGACTTATCTTCCTGGTGTTTGGTTAGGTTTTTTTAACCTTCCAGAACCAAGTCCAGGAATTTTCTGCCTATGAAAATCTAAGCCTATAAATCCCAATGTAATTGTTCTTCTGTAGTCAGCTGATGGCACTTATAATATAGACATACATTTAACTTAGTATTTGAAACATTGCAAAGTAAAAAACCAATTATTTGTTGCTAAAATCACAGTATTTATATAAATACCACACCTTTTTAAATATGTTATTCTTAACAATAAGTTGTGCGCACAATGATATAACCTAAAATTTTGGAAGTTACAGCTTGGAACTGACACCATCACCTCAAGATTATGATTTCAAAGGAAATATTAAAGCTGTTTGCCTTTCAAATTTTTCAATTTCTATTCTGCTATACCAAATTAATGTGGAATTTTTACTCCATATTTACTCATTAGAAACATCCAGTAAAGCTTGGTTACAGAAAGGTCTATGTTGTCTTTTTGCTATTCTTAATCAATTACCAAGTAACTCAACACTGCAAATGGCAGGGGGAGGTGATACTCTGTCTCAGTGGCTTTCAAATATCCTTCAACTCTGTCCACAGAGGAATATTTAAAGAATGGGAAAGTTCAAGTGTTCTTTACATTTGGTATTTTAATACTCCTCCTCAGTGTCTGCAAGGGTAAAACAAATTATTAATATCCCTGTGCAAATTATGATTGTCTGTAGGATGTCAACATTTGGATAGCCAGAAGCCAGAGAAACCGGATTGTGACAATTTCCCCATTTCTCATGGATTATGGAACAGCTGTCAGATGGTAACAACTTACACTATTAAGCTAGTCTGCATTTGAACTGGTGACCTAGGAGTGAAATATTCTCTCTCTCATGATCATTCATTCTCTCATTAACAAGGCCCCTGAGTCTTTTGCTTTCCACTGAATAGCTCTTCCTTTTTTCCTTCTTTTACCTTTTTTTTTTCTTTCCCAAGTCAAATGTATTTTCCTGATTATCCAGTAGGATTGCTCCAACTGGTGCATTGCTTTCAAACACCCATGATCAGGGACAGAACAATTGCTGGCTGCAAAGTTAAAATGGAGAACATAAAAAACAGTAAAGAATGTGTACATTGTACCACATAGCTGAGATACAGGTTGTAATAATTTTAAGACTAAAATTCAAAATGAAGGCAAGGATGTAAAGCCTAATGCTACATTTTTATGGATGTATATATCCACACAGTAGCACTGCCTACACCAGGTTTGTCAGCACTGAGACTGAACAAGAAAAGCAGAGTTCATCCTGATGGAAAAGCACTGAGTTCAAAGAAGTTATATATCAATATATCTGCCAAAATGTCACAGAGGATGAACAACCTGTCCTAGAAATATCACACGTTCTTGCTTTCCAAGTCCTGTAACATTATTAACAAGCTGATACCTCTTAAAGACTCAACAAACTCCTGCAGGATTTTACTGAACATACCCTGAGGCAATGGATATTGTAGAACTATAAAAATCACAGAAAGATATACTAGAGAGGAAAAAAAAAACCCACAACCCCACTATCAAAAGACACAAAACTGTCAAAGTGACTATTTATTCACTAGAGATGCAGAAAACTAGGAGAAACATAAAGGAGGTAGCAGCCACTTAATCCTCAAAGCAACCAAGAGTGGATGACAGCCAAACAGAGGAGCAAGAAGCATAAAAATAAACTATCATTAAGAAAGGATAACAGGCATTTAGTAGCCCCAAATCACAACTATGTTTTCATTCATTCTCCTTGGCATAATGGACTAGTAGGAAAGTGGAATGGCAAAAAGGGAAGGAAGATTCACAGCACTTACTCATAGTTAAAGGACTTGGCAGAGTTAATTCCATGGATATGCAAGACTATATAGGCTTTAGCAGTAGAATAACAACAACACAAGAGTATGCTAGAAATTCTAAACCACCCTTTTGCCCTTTTTTTTTTTTTACAAAAATAAGTGAAATAAATAGCTGGTTAGTGACTTCTCTTATTTTTTGTAATCTGATTTTGCAAAGAAGTATAAAAGGGAGTTCCCAACCAATATATAACAACTACATATATAAATAAATACTGTCATTCATCAAAGGATCTGACCTGAGGCATATAAACCAGGCATCTTTTTCAGTCAACTAGGCAATTAAAATTAAATCTGGACACTCTTACAGGTGAAGGAAGGTGTCACTTTATGTTTCAACATTTAACTTTAACAGGGATTCTAAGTGTGTTGGTGTTTCTGCAAGCTAGGGGTTAAATTACTCTCCCCTCTGTTTGAACCATAACCAAAAACATTTTATGAGTGCAATAATGCACTTCAATAAATGGAGCTCACAATGGATACTCACTTTTCTCTGGGGAATGAAGAAAACTTGTGTTCTCTTTCTGCTTCACAACACATTGGCAGTCTAAGGTATCCTTTGAAGGCACAGAGCCCGTTGTATATTACTGGATATATTTCACTTAACTGCAGGAAGCAGTTAAGTACAGTCCCCCACCAAAGGTCTAACTATTTTCATCTCTTCAACTGTTCCTTTTCTTACTTTTGCAGAAACCAGCACATTATTTCTTAAACTCCAACTGAGTTCCCATTTCCTTTTTGGGGAAAAAAATTGTGAGGTAATCATAGAAAAGGGCTTTAAAGTAAAACCCCACATATTTAAATTCTCTTATTTATACTACAATAGCCACTCTATTACCATAATAATAGGCATATGAATATAAATAAATGCTTCACTTCATTTTTGTCAGCATTTGCAGAAAATAATATGACAGAGACCAGGGCTCCAGGGACTCATCTGACTTTATTGAACAACCTCTTTGCCTAGGATATGCCTGTACTGCCCTGCTACAGACAGATTACACAAAGGAAGATCTACTGTTGGCTTTTCAATGGAAGTCGCAGAGACTGATCCCTGCTACACAAACAATCTGCTAATGGGAATGCAAATAGCATCACCTGTATAAAGCAAAACAAAAAAACCAAAGCAAGAAAATCCCAACAATTTAGCACCCAGATAAATACTTTCTAAAGAACGCTTCTGAGGGGGCCCTTGTGAGGACTTCTTTCTGCATGCACCTCAAGGAGCAATGGCTAATATTTCCTATATAAAATTTATATTAAAACTTTATAATTCCATTTCAAAAACAATGAAATACAAGAGAGAGTTTTAGCTTCAGAGGCCATAAAACTTAACAATAATGTACCCTAACATACAAGAGCACAGTATCAAGTGCTATATTACCAGATATAACTCACCAAATTAATTTCTGAACATTTAGTAGCAACCTGCATGTGGTGAAACTACCAAACTAATCTTAAACAATTATTTTTAATGGAAGTGCACCATATATTATAGACCACTTTAAAACTTCAAGAAATTTGGGATACTCTGCTGTGAAAGGATTTCCAGTATTGCAGTTGGGGAATATCCCACACTGCCATGAGGAGCAATGCTCCAGGAAAGAGCTTGTTACCACTTTAAACTGCAGAAGGAAAAGAAGGGGTGTGGGGGCAAATCAGGCCTCTCAGTGGGGCTCCTTTCAGGATAGACTCCTGCTGGTCCTGGGTGTATTGGATAGCACCTCATACCCTGAGAGAAGTCAGGAAGGTCAGAGTCGTTATTCATAGCAGAAGGCTACTAAAGTAAAGATTTAGAAGGTCATTAGAGATCATTTAAACAATAGCCTTTAGTTTATTCAGCAAAATAAGGGACACTCTCATTTCCACATGTAATCACTTGGAGACAGATACAGCCCTGCAGTCTACAAGCTAAATATACATATATATGTTGGTTTTTTTAATGCAATGTGGCCAATTACCTGTTCTTTACATTTTGCATTTCAAGCGCACTTGAATGTCAAAACCCCACAAATTTCCAATTCTTATAAAGTCTCGTGGGAGACAAAAAAAAAAAAAAGGGAAATTTAAATATCTACAGTATTAACAGCTTGACCCATAAATTTGTTTAAAATTAACATATGGGAGCCGTCTCCAAAAAACCTGTGGGTCAAATGGCACACCTGAGGCCATCTAGATAGAGCTACAAAAGTCAAAGGTTCCATGCAAAATTTCCCTAAATGAATGAAGTTAAGGTAAAGTCACAGCTCTGAAAGGAGTACATTTTCAACTCTTCAAAAATTATTAATAACTTGATTGAAGAATTCATTTAAAGTCATAATGTCAGAGTTGCATTTTTGAACTGTTTCATTGCTGATCTTTAACAGCTTTTCAAATCTGCATCAGTTGAGGACGAATTTAGAAAGAAATAAAAAAAAAAAAACAAGTAGAAAGTTACCTGGCTATATAAAACAGCAATATAAGAAAGCCATTTGTGAATATATTAAGCCTAACCTTAAACAGGTGGAAATCCACAAAGCTTTGTTTTACACCAGCTGAGAATCTGACCTATTGAATTTAAGGTGACATTTCCCATCAATCTTTTATTTTTTTAACAGCCATTGACAGCTTTCTATGTATTGTATGAACCAGTGTGAACTAAATCTATTAGCTGCTGTATTCAAGAGTCAGGATGATGACATTAGAAACAATAAGGACCAAGTTCAGCTCTTTCTTTCCATTTTTTTTTCCCCTAGCATGATTTACAATTCTCTTTCAGAACTTAATAATTCTCCTTGACACCATTCAAGCTACCTTGTCTTATTTCAATAAATAAAAGAAGCAAAATTAAAGTGAAGCGTGCAGAAAGAAAATTAAGAGATTAAGGATAAATTGAAGATGCTCCAAAGCAGTAAAAATAAATTGATTTTTATTGCAATGGAACCACCTGTAATAGGCTGCTTCAACAATCTTGTACCATGTGATAGAGGCCTGACCTGCCCACACATCAAAGCACCGAGGGTAAGGTTCACTACAAAGTCATTTCCCAGCTGAGGATCATCCTTACCAGGTGGGAGGAGAATGGAGGGAGGCCTGGCCCTTGCCTGCAGCATTTCTACTCAGTAGGGCAAGTATAGAATTTGCATTCCCTTGGAAAAGCAAAAGGGAAACAGGAAATTACCTGCATTTAGATTTTACTTTTATTTCCCAGGAGCATTGGAGATACTGCCTTTTAATTGGGGTGAAAAATAAGACAACCATCACCTGCAGAAAGATCTCAGGTGTGGAATACAGGGGTAAAAAGCAGAACAACAAGAAAAAGAAGGGGAGTGAAAAAAAATTAAATGTGAGCTGCTGATAAAGAACAGAATCAACATAGTAAAAAAGAAAAACAGCCTTCTTCTGCAATGGGGTATCATGGAAATTAGGGTGGACAGGGAGCTGGCTTGACCTGCAGATGCAGAGAGCTTCAGATTCACAACCTGGAAGACACCTAGCTAGAAGAAAGGACATCCTTTACATCGTGGTGGGAGAATAGAGAGAAGAGTTGTCTCATGGGAACTAAGATGTTAACCAGTTAGTTACAAATAAGGTGTTGTTTTTGGTTTTGATATATTGTTGGCTGGCAGCCAACCAACCATTTATGGTTTTGTTCCTTATCCTTGCTGTTGATTGGATCCTGTGCCCTCCACCCCATCCATATACCTCTGTGCTTTCTGGGTTTCAGGATCTTTGGAAGATGCCCCTTGTACCATGTGATTTCTACATTTGTTCCTTCTGCATTAAAAGTTCTTTGTTTTTTGGCAACTCTATCGTTCCCATCCCTCTGTATTTACACCATGGATTCCCTGGTTGGCCTGGTCCTGTTACAACCACCCACAGTGGCCAAAGGGTACAGCCAGTAAATATTTATTCTACAATAAAAAGTTCAGCCTAAAGTGGCTGGACACCCTTTGGCTTAGCAGCAGTACAGCGCCACATCTGGAAGGCTGAAGATGAGATGCTTGAAATGGAAATCTTCTTAACAACTAATAAACTGCAACATAAGAACCTGTAGTTAATCCTTGCATTGTGCCACTGGATATTACTCCATGCCATTAATTTGACAGTGCATCTATATTTTGGTGCACTCAAAACTGCAAAGTACTTTGAATATATCACAGAATGTGGTAGAGGGAAGCAGGAGATTGTGGCAGCTGCAAAGGAAGCAGTTTGGATACAGCATTTGGGAGCAAATTAACAAATAATACAAAGTAGCTAATTCATCATTGAGAATGCACTCTCATGTCAAGAATCTTGGCTAGTAAGCAAAGCTGATGAGGGTATAAAACCAATCTCACTTGGCTATAGCTCTTGGGCTTCCAACATCTGTTACAAATAAATTGACCCTGCTTTCTGATGAAGTTTTTTTCTTGCCCTCAAGAGCACTCAAAAAATGGTATTTGAATGTAGGAAAATAAAGTACAAGTTCTTTCACCTTCCACATCCCAGTCCCAGTCTGAGAGTTCCAGCCTCAACCCCTCAGATTGCTGAGATATTCTAAATTTTTGATCCAAGTCCAATCTATACATATCTTCAGTAAACACTTAATTTCAATAAAATGTCATGTTTATTGAATGAATACTTTTGTTGAAGCAGATTCTATTTCCTTAATACATTAATCAACATCACAGCTATATTTAGTCTTTAAAGAAACAGCAACAAAAGTACACAACAACAACAACATCACAAAACAAGGAAAACAACCCAAATGCTTATCAGTATACACATCTTGGAAAAATAACCCCACACACACAAAATTTTCAAGTAAGACAACATGCTGAAACTCCATCTTCTGGCCTTTCTTTGGGCACAGCCAAGAGTGACTTTTAACTAACCTTAATTTGAGTATCTATCACCAATAAAGAAATATGGATACTTTCAGGTATATGACTCAAATACAAATTTTAGGGAGAACCAGATCTCTGTACACAGTCATTGCTTTCCACTGACATTTTGGTCAAGCTGTTAGAGTGTAGCAGTGCAAACCTATTCTGAAGATAACTGACTTGGGATGGCAGATTCCTTCCCACTGTGGACACTTGGTTAACATTTCAGTACAATCTAAAACTGGAAGGAAATAAAGCTGTTCTTCTCAACACTTCCAGAAGACATCTGACACACAGCCTGCAAGGGAGCGCATCAGAAAACTGTTAAAGCAGATGGTTTTTCTCCTCCATTCTCTGCATATCGAAGGCTTTGCTCATTCCCAGTTGGTTCCTCATTGTCACTCATCTGTGACTTCACTCTCCATCTGTATTGCCGTATGCTGAGTGATAAGGTCATATCAAAATCCTAACCATAATTTTAAAAAAAAGCTTGCTATGTAGCAGCTTAGACAAACAAGACAAAATTTAATAGCAGTATTAAAAAATTCCCCTAACTCCCATCTCAAATGGAAACATAACCACTCTACAAGTACATGAGTATAAAACTAAGGTTACATTCAAATTCTGCCTGTGTTCAAGCTCATGGATCTCAAACATCAATACTCTGAATTGCTTTAGGGTGCCTTTTTGTCTGATTAAGAGGTTTTTCCCTTTATCATACACTCCTGCACAAAGAAATAATAGACTATCAGATATTCTTTATAGTAACCATATCTAGACAAAAAAGAAACCTGCAAAGTGGCTGAAGTAAACTATTTCACAACAAAAGTGGTTTGTTTTTTTTTCTCTGTCACATATTACTGCCTCACCCTGGCATTCTAAAATACCCAACAAAATTGTGGCAAAATTTATGTAGATACTCAGACCTTCAATGTCCCTAAACCTGCTGACACAATATCCTTCTCTCAGGATGCTACTTCTCATGGGTGATGAAGCAAAGAACTCCTTAATCTGCACATGTCAAGATAAGTAAAATTCATGTCAGCCCTTGCAAAACAAAACTACTGGTGCAGAGGGTCACTAACCACTTCAGGCCAAACACTGAACTAAGGAACTTGTCCTGCAAACTTCTTTTCCACAACAATGCAGAGTCAATGGAGAACATGAAGAACGTCTGAAAGCAAATGAAGGTAAACCCTTGTTCTAGGGCTTTTGCATGAACAGAAGCATTATTCTGCAAATTTACTGTTCTAGAATTCTGAAATTGCGTTACATATTAAAAGCTGTTAGTTATTCCCCTCATAACCTAGGAAGAATTGTAGGTGTGAATATAAGCACTGGAGTACCAGTTTAGCAAAGCATTTAACCTTGTGCTCTCAACTATCCCCACCCAGCAAACTCCCTTGACTCAGATGAAAATTGGAAATCCTCTAGGTAACAAACAGCAGTGGAGAAAACCACTATATACTGAAATGATGAGCTTACAGGGGTCGTTTTTATGCTTATGCAAACTAATGGCAATACTTGAAATAACATTGGCCCACATAGGCAACCAACAGCTATATAACTGCAAAATAAGAAGGGAGAAACAGCTGAAGTAAATAAATAAATATTTATCTAAGAACCATAAACCAGTCAGAATGCTTCAAACCAGAAGCTTTTCTAGCTTAGTACTGAACACATCAGTCAGTGGGGAAAAGGAAGGACAAGAATAGTTCAGGTACACAGAACTGCTTCTCTGGTGTGACTGCCCCAACTTGTAGCAGTTCTTGGCTGAGGAGATTCCTAAGCCTGAGGTCAAATCTACATCTTCACTCATTATATTTTGTAGAGATTTTTTTTTCCTTAATTTATTCAATTGATGTTTTAATCATTTTAGGCACTGCAGCATTTGCCAATGTGGTCCATGTTCTACACAAGAAATTAATTTACATTTCATAAATGCGCTGTTTAAACAAATATATTGGTTTGATTAATAGAATTTGATATATTTTGTTAGTTTAGTGCTCCTTATAGATAGAAAGCCCTTCAGCTGCTGAGTTCAGTATGGATGGTGCAGGATACACCAGCTCAGAGGGCCCACAGGTATCACAATGCCATTCCTGGCATTTTGTGAAGCTGTGTGAGAAGCAGGAAAGTTCTACATTTTTGTATTTTCAAACATTTTGTTCATCTGCTTCCAACACAAATCTGAGTGAATTCCCTTAGCAGGGACAGTGGGCCAGGACCTGCGGGCAGTTTTTGTCAATCTCCCTCCTGCTGCTTCCAATGCAAAGGGAGGGCTGAAGCACTTCCCACTGAGGCCACCTCACATCTACAAATGGAGGCAGTAAAGCAGGTGTCCCTGCACTGTTCTGCCTCCACAGCTGCAGACAAGGAGGTAGAAAAGCATTGATATTGATTATGTTACTTTTGGGTTTCCCATGGGAAATAGCTTCTTCCAAAAAAATACAAAAAAATTCTTGGGCATGACAAAAATCCTTTGTATTTGATATGACAAGATAATCTTCCAGACAGATGAATTATTACTGATATTAAAATCAAAAAAGCAATTTCACCTTCAGTCTCTTCCTCCCAGTATGCCTCATGAGTTATAACCAAAGATGAGCATAATATTAAAGAAGAGAAACCCCAAACTTCTTTGTATTAAGTAAAAGTTACCATAAAGAAATGCATTTAGGGAAAAGAAAAAAAAAAAAAAAAGCAAAACCACAGAAAATGAAAAATTAACATCATAAATGCAAATTTAAAATTAAGAAGACACTCTCAAGTCTTCATCTGCATAATCCAATAATCACCAACACGCTAACTACAGACTACCCGGAAGCAGGAGGCATTTCTATGTCAGGATTTTCACTTTCTTGATTTTTATGATTTCAGATATCAGAGCTGGCTAATACAAAATCAAATCTTGGTGGGGGCAGGCAGAGGAGGAAATCACATGAACAGCACAAGCCAACAAATTGTAAAGTTTTGCAATCACAGAATACAACTTCGCAATGCTCATGGCAATTTTTCATGTAATCAATGCTAACATAGATTTCATAAGAAAAAACCCTTAAAGGCTATTCTCAGTGTTAATTCTTAAACTGAGTTAGTTACTCTTTTGAAGCCTTAAATCATTATGAAGCATGTTATTACACTTCAGGTGTAGCTTAAAATTTTCAGGAATGGTAAGCATGGACTTGTGAATGAATCTTATTTAGCTTCACAAAGAGCAAGTAATGAACAATATGCCTGATTGTATCTTAATACTCAATTAATATTAGTTAGCTTCTTTAATTAGAACCCCAATATATCTTGCAATTTCAGGGTGATTGGGTAGAATGCAAATTTGAGATTTTCACTGAATTTTACGTTTTGTTCATAGGAGAAGTAACATATTTTTATGGGACATGGGGCAGATTTCAAAGGCAGTGAAAGGGGTTAGGATTCTCTTCTTCTGAGGGATTTTCAGAAGCAGTTGGTCTAAATTCACTCCAAAATCCTTTTGTATGCAGATTAACACTCTCTCATTTACATAAGAAAAAATCTTTCCCTCAAATCTCACAGTTGTCATGCACAGTAGCGACTCCGGGCTGTCCCTTTGATTACATTATAAATTAATATTTGTCCTGGGTTTCCAATCCATAGGAAAGAGCATTTTGTCAAAAGGCACGCTGTTGGCAACACTCGAGCATATTCATGAGGGCTTAGCGGCGATTGCGGCGCAGGCAGAGCATCTCTGAGCCGCGCTTTGTGCGCTCCGCACCTTGCATCCCTCCTGGAGATTTTCCACAGGCTCTAATAGCTCCCAGTTGGCCTCCCCACGGCAGACCTTTGCACAGCTGGGAAGCCAACGTTGCTATGGAGCACCACCACCATTACTGAACAAAGGTGCAAAACAGTGCATTACAGCTGACATGCAGCTCGGGAAGCATTAAGTGTCTTTACCGAGCTGTCACTTACAGCCCTGTGGGAGACACAGGCAAGTCACGGGTCCAGGAAAATAATATAGTGCATTAGCAATAACTGTGACAGAAAGCTGAAGGGGTTACGCAGAATTAGGTATACCACATATGGCCGTGCTTGGCAAGGGTTGACTGAACTAATATTGACTGTTTCAAAGCACACAGCTCTGCCCCAGCCTCACAGAAACTCAAATGCGTTGCTAGAATCATGATCTGGCAAAGAGTTATTGCCTATATTAAATATAAATTTATATTAGACATTCTATGTGTTATAAAATAGATGTGTATCTATTAATTTATCTGTATTAGAGTGAATCACACTGTCTTTTGAAACTTATACGTGCCAGCCTGCCAGCCTATGAATTGTGAATGCATATCCCTACACCACAGTTCATGCCTTATAAGCATATATAAGAAAGCCAAGTAGTGCTCTTTGCTATTTTGTTTTTCAGACAATCTCTTCTGTAACTTGGAAAAAACTCCACAGTCAAATGTAGTAAACTAGACAACATTATGATCCATCAAGTGTCCCTGATGCTGTCAACATCTTCAGTTCTTAGAGTCAATCTATAAAATATGCTTATTCATATACATTTTTAATGACAAGTTTACATGAGAGAGAAGAAACAGACTTGTTTTCTCCTCCAAATTTTTTTCAGAGGAACACTATCAACAGGCAGGTGGCCAACTGTTGCTTGATAAAAAAAGCAGTGTGCTCTTTTACTAAAATATAATTTACATGCAACCTTCCAGTTTAAGCCCTCTTATTCCTTTTACCTAAGTTTGAAAGTCTCTCACTAAATCAAATGCTTCCCTGGGATGTAAGTATGTATGCATCTTACACAGACACACAGGAAATCCTGATCTTCATATGGCCTCGTGAATGTTCTCACTATAACTAAGGGTCAGAGAATATGCAATTTTTACCATTACAGCTGTGGTTACAGGTAACCTATACTGAGCATATTTGATCCAGTGTTGTATGAGATATGAATTCAGCTGACCAGAAACAATCCTATAGAGTAGAAAACAGCTTCTGATCAAACCAAAACTTTGCCTATCTACCAGAACTTCTGCAGTCAACTCTGTCTCTATCAATTCATGAATAATTACCACTACAGATCACCAGAGATTACTGCTATAGATCACCATCAGGACAATATTAGCTTACCCATTCAGGGTTTTACTGCATTCTGGCAATATTTAGGTGTTTCCTCTAGACCAGGACCTTTACCAGAGCAACATACGCAGTGGGACCAAAATATCTTTATCTCCTGAAGATTTCAAGACCCTTTCTTTTTCTACAAAGTTTTTTTGTTTATGGTTATCATGGCTAAATACTATTCTATATCATTATTCCAGAGTGTGTTTCGGCATGGGTTTTTTTGTTGTTGTTTTGTTGGGGTTCTTTTGAGAATGCAAGTCTTTGCTACAGCTAATGAAAAGAAATGAGGAGTTGAGGGGCTTATTTTAAACCTCAAAAATAGGGAAGGTTTGCTTTGACAAAAGTCACTTCCATTTTATGGGCCAGATGGATAAGGCTTTGCAGATCTATGGAAATGTAAACCTGTTCCACATTTCTCAGCTAACAAAAAGACACAATGTGGAGTTAAATTGAATCTCCGCTATGAAAACAGAAAATTAAATCAGACTGTTTTAAATCTATGATGAGCTTAATTCAATCTTCAACGAAGTTATTGCAAGTACAAGCATAGGCAGACTATCAAAAGAAAAAGTATGACTAAGAAAACAAATTCAAACATACAAGTTATGCTAAATCAGTAAAACCTGGCTCAAATGCAAACAATGGCTGGATTCTTACTCAAAAAATGTTTCCCAAGTTTAAATGAAAATACAGTAGGGGGAAATCACATGGTATTACATCTTAACAGGAGATGAAGAAAGCTCTCCTTTCTCCATGCTCAGCTCCTTTCAGTGTCCCTGCTGGAGATGCACAGGAGCTATTTTACACCTCTGGCTGCCAGCACATTACAAGATGTTTTGATGCATCCTGGCCAGGATTTTTTTCTGCTGTTTATATTTTGCCCATTGCCTGACTTCACTGTCCACTACAAAAAGATCTCCTAAAGAAAGTGCACTCGTATAATTCACAAAGTGCTGTGTTCTAAAGGATGTAGATTGAGAGCTGGTCAACTGTTACCTAAAACCACTTAACTTTGACTTTTAAATATGCAACATAACAGCACTTCTGTGATATAAATGCTTACAACTGTCCACATCAAATATGGTTACAAAAAAGGAGTTTGGATTAATATTATCTATGAAGGTTCTGTTGCTTGGCACAGTATTAATTCAGTTGTCTCCAGAGGAATCAGACACTGCAGTGGTTCAGTGAATAGGAATACTGTAATAAGCTTTTTTTTTAATAATTTCTGATAATTTAATAATTTCAAGAAACGCTCTGAAGATGTTACGGCTATGAATAATGAATATTTTATATCAATTTTTAAGAACTTTTCTTTTAATTTCAAGTGGGATTGACATGAAATGAAAATAATTTAAACTGAGACTTCCTAAAACATTGATAAGAAGCAAAAAAGAGTTATAGAGTTGCCAACCTTTCTCCTAAAGTAATATTGTCTTTCTGTTAATAAATTAATTCAAGTCCACTACTGCGAGCCAAACATAGGTTTTCTTGTTTAATTTTGGGGGTTAAGTGCATCGTACCTTTATTTTAACATTTGCCCAAATAATTCAAATCAACACTGGCAAAAAAAAATGACAGATGCCCATTAGCATAACTGACTGATCGAAAAATAACATTAATGCCTTATTACTTATAACATATTCACCCAAATGTTTCATTACCTTTGTAATGCAATATTAATGAGAAAGATAACTAAAATTTTCTGGACCCAGCAAGTGCAAACTGCCAGCTAATCATTAAATCCCAGCTCTCCTTTCACTTAGTTTCATCTGCACAGGTTCCTCACAAATTCCCATTCACAGATCACAAAAGAACAATTTGGGTTACTTCAAGAATTAATTAGACATTTGTATGAAAGCCACTAGAACAACTGCTCCTCCTGCGAGTTCATAAAGCTGTTTAATTTGCTCTTGTATTTTCATTCAGAGAAGCTGGCAACACCACAATAAAACACAGCATGCAGAGATAGCAAGCCAAATTTCTTACTTAATTGTTCACTTTCATTTACTATGCTCATTTAAAAGAAGCAAGCACTAACACCTTTTAACCTCAGCAGTGACACAGCTGGGGCACTCTTCACACATAATACAGAGTGACTTGGAATAACGTGCCCCTTGTCAATCTGTAAAGAGCATTCAGGGTGAGATTTAAAGTCTGTGCTTGCATTAGCAAAAGGCTAAAAACCCCTCTCTTGTACAGTTTAGCTTTTATTATGTTTATGTCTTGGCAGCTAATTGCCTGAAGAAAGGGAAAGAAACGCTGAACAGGAAGTATTGAAATTTGTATTAAATGCTGAAGAATAATAAGACAGCATAATTACTGATTTCTTTTCTTTTTCTTTTCTGGAACATCTTACCTTCTTCACTGAGGAGTTAAATAGCCATTTGAATGATGCTCTTTTGCAAAGCTGTCTTTATAAAGCTTCTATTGAGCAGAAGTAATAGACAGGCTCCTATACAGGGCACAGGATGGATCAGATTTCTGTATTCAGCAGAGGTATTCCACAAGAAACTTGGCTTAGCCATGGAAATAATGTCACTGAAAAGTCAGAGTGAGCCCTGTGGAGAACTAATCGAGGGTGGAGATGAAGATAATCCTCCCTCTGAACAGCAGCCCTGGCTAACCATAGCTAATATCTGCTTCGTATTACTGCAATACATTTTCCTAGTCTCCCACCATGGAGCTGGAAAGCACTGGTGCTTTCTCCCTCAACCTGAAAGTCCTTTTAAGATTTTCAAATTTGCTGTGTGCAAAGGAAAATGCAGCCACTCAGACTCATGTGCAATGTGAAAACTGGCTGGAGCATACCAGCACTGATGTCCATCTGTCAGCATGGCACTTAGCCCACAGACAAGGTGGGATGCCAGTTCCAGTAGGGCATAGGTGCCAATTAAATACAAATTTAGAGTGATAGCCTGCAGAAGGCAGAAAATAGCACAGAAAGAGGTATTTCTGATGGTAAATACTGCCAAATGTTTTATTATAAGGGATCACTTGTGTTTATGATAGCAGGCATTATGAGTCAGATCCAAATCCCATGAAAGTCAAAGTAGCCTTCCAAACACTGCAGAAAGTATACATATGTAATATGTGTCACAGTCTGCTGGTACTAGCTTGAATAGCAAGACTATTTAATTTGTCAGAACAACTGAGGCCTTAGAGAACAGTGCCTTTTCCCAATCAATCTGCATGACAGTGAAAACTCTCTGTGCACAGAAAGTACTAATTATGTGTGATTGACAAGGTAAAGACTGCAACGCTTACCCTAAAAAAAAGCCACAGCACAAAAGTACACTAAAAGAAAAGCTTGGCTGATTGTAACTCTGTCTTCATTCTTCCCCTGGCAAACAGGTTGCAATTAAGATACGTTCATTCCAGCTACCTCCTAAGCAATTTCTGAAACAAATGTGCTACCAAGATAAACAAAAATCTGGAAATCTGCATTTATTCTTCAGTGAATAGTGCTCAAAGAATAAATAAAACACATTAAGGCATTGTTATTATTGTTATTTTTCACTGACAGACTCTCAAATTTCCTTCTCAATTCCCTCCTCCTTTGTTTTACTGCTTACCTTCCAACCTCTGCTACTCCAGCCTTCCCCTCCTCCAGAGACAAAGGAAGATGGAAAAAAACACAGCACAAACCCCAATGGTTTTTATGAACTGCAAGAGGTGAGCATAGAAGAGCTGCAAAGGAGGATAAAAAGAGGCAGCAATGGAGGAGCAGCTGATATCAAACAAGTCAGACCTCACAGGTGTGGGTCCAAATTAAAAGCTATTGGAAGCAGCTGGAGGTGGGAGGGCAGTGGCTCAGAGAGGTCAAACCATGAGCAGCTGTGGGTTGTCAGACATGGACTGTGGTGCTGGACAGTGCCTTCCTTCCACCCAGCTCCTGGAGCTCCACATTTGGAAGACAGGCAGCTGGAGCACAGAGGAGGAGCATGGACAATTTCACACCAGGCTTTCAGAAACAACCACTTTCCCAATCCCAACAGCTCCTCCTCACTTTTGCCCCTCCTCTCAACCTCTTACCAACACTGCTTCCCCCCATCTCTATCTGTCATCTCTAGATGCTGGCAAATACTGCCAGTAGGCACAGATAAACTGTTCTGAAAGTTTGCAAAAGAGATTACACTGGGATTTATGCAGCACATAAACTCCTCCTGCCACTTTAAATGGAAATGTGCTGCACAGGCACATTGTTACAGTAGGGGAGTTGAACATCTTGTTATTGATGTAGTTCTTAATGCTTGTTTCTGAGAGGTGTATCACTCAACCTTCCCCTTCCCAAGCTTTACTTGAAACTATCTGACCAGGGAAATAACACCTCATTTTCAATGCTTGTCTTTGTTCTTCTGTCAAAATTACAGCATTTCAAAGTGTCAAATTCAGCTACCAGGCAGATTTCTGCCACTATAACAGCATTTTTTTTCTGTCTTCTTGTTGTTGTTGTTGCTGTATTATTCTGAGACAGAAAATTTTCAAAATCTCCAACATTCTAAATAAAAATAATATATACAATCTCTTCAGAGTACATTTCATAAAATATTCAACATTAATTTTCATTAACTCATGTAGGAGGATTACTAGTCTCTGCTTTACAAGGAACTGAAATTTATAGGGACATGTAAACATCCTGCATTGGAACAGGACATAATAAGGCTTTTTCAGAATCTTTAACATCAGACGTTTGATATACCTATTATTTTTAGGTGCCAGTTTGGACTAGGATGCTTTTTCTATTCAAATCTTCCCCTAGAGAAGCCTTGAAAAATGAATTTCATATCTGGGGGGGGAAAAGAAAATTTAATATCTGTGTTTGTTTTCCATTTCCTTTCTCTCCTAGAACAACCTCATCACTCTCCTCTTTATGAAAAATATTAACTGCAGCAACTTTCTCAATACTGTGTAATACAGTCTCATTTACTGAAAATAGTTTGGAGAAGATGAGCTTGTGGAAGGTTTAGGGATGGAGGAATTGCAGTCTGATTTCCAGTTCCTACAAAAGACCCTGGTAAAAATCGCTTTGCTGAATTCATCACTGAAAAGCACAGAACAAGTTATCTCTAACAAACACACAGAACCTTAGGTAATATTCCAGCACAGAACAAAATTAATCACTCTCTAAACCACATGAAAACTTCACAAAAGAGAAATAAAAACCTGTCAAACATTGGAATGCAAACCGATGATGGGTACCAGAAACAGCAAGCAGTTAATAACAAAGAACTGACTACGAAGTACAATGCACTCCTTCGGTGTGGCCTAAGCAGTGCATGTCTTCAGATTTGTCAGTAAATTGTAAAACCAAAGGCCTACTATTGAAATTATCTTGCAAGTGGGCTTCCCTTGCATTCCTTGTAATGTTTGACAGACAAGGCTTAACAGATTTAAGCTTCCCAGACCTGAGACAGGAGAGAAACTGTGCTCAAGTTTAACAGGATCCCAAATCATTAATGCTCATTAAACTATAATGACAGAAAATGTAATTGAATCCACAGTGTTAATACAGTGTAAAGTACAGAATTTTGATAGAGGATAATTTTATGTCTTTGCTCTAAGTCTGAGTAACAGGTTTGAATAATGAACATCAATTTTAGCATTCCATTATATATATCCACCCTCCCCCAAAATTAAGATTTGAAATTTTGTGAAAGTCCTTAATTCCTTATATTCCTTATTTCCCTATATTTCCTCATATCAAGAACCCTTAGCCCTGTGTGTGCTGTCTTTAGGACAGCAGAAAATGCTCCTTTCCTTCCAAGTGACAGGGTGTGAGCACAAATTTTCTGGTAGAGGTCCACAGAGCCTTCCCTAGAGTTTAAAGAACATCTGCCATGCTTTTCCATAAGTAGATGAGTTAAGAGGGGAATATTAAATGGTATCAAATCAGAGTGCCCTAATTTGGCTGCCTGGAAAACAGACAAAGGGCAATCTCTCAAAGAATATATAAAGCATGGAGACAGATTATTATTAACACTAATGGTGACATTCATTATTAGAAATAGCAACAAATAATAATATTAATATTAAAAATAATATGATTCATATTATGTAATAAGGCATTTCAGCCACTTTTTGTCACAAATGAGTAAATTAGAATTTCGAAGAACCAATTTGTCCAGAAAATGACATGGACTGAGATGAACACCAGCCAGCATTTCCTGTGTAAGTGTGTGAACTAAAATGGAGCCTTGTTACCTGAAGGGCTGCTATTGGAGACAGATGTTATTGAAGCAGCAGACAAATCCATAGATTTAGGAACACATTTAACAATCTCTATGGATGCAAGACTCCTAGATAAAAAGTGTTTCACAAATGGGCTTTCACAGATAGTCTAAGCCCTAATCCCACCCCTAGCTTTACAGAGCTGGATCATTCTCTTGGCATCCTCAGTGCTGACTGCACAGCAGCCTGACAATCCTTTCACCACTGGTATGATCTGCAGGAGTGTCAGAGAGCTACAAAATGGATCCATTAACAATAGCATAATGACTTGCTTGTGCCTGTATGTCATAAGTAGAACAAAATCATGACAGGAATCTGGAAAGATCCGCTCTCCACTACCAGGGCATTTCTGAATGCCAGCTGAGACACAAGCCCTTAGAACCAAATCCCACACAGAGTAAAATAAACAGAGATTTTCACTGCTTAAACCTCCTCCTCCTAAAATACTGCTTTTGCTCAGGTTTGCTGTTTTGGAGGAATCTAAAAGGAGTACAGTCTTTCCAAAATCTCAGCCTCACTTCTTGTGGCCTCTGCTGCACAGCCACTCTAGTACGACACACAGAGTTTTATTTTACATAAAGTCTCCTTAGTACTGGACTACCACTTTAAGTGTCTATTTTTTCTGCCCATTTAACAATTCCTTAGGGAAAAGTGCCCAAGCAGAGGCCTTTCCTGACTAAGATGGGTCTGTTGCAATGGGTTCATGGTTCTTTTGATCCTCTCCTCTCCTCTGGACAGGATGTGCTGTATCACCAGTGCACCAAGCAGGGGCTGTTTCCCAAATCCTGCCTGCCCTTTAACTCTGAGCCACAAAACACTCCAAAAGCCAAGTAACTCCAGATATGCCTGTAGTCACTGCCCTCACTATTTGAAGGAAAACTGATGTCCTTCAAGCTGTAACTCCAGAAAATCACTGTTGGTACCAGAGCTCAAGCAGAAGTAAGTTAACGAGCCCTTTCCTGCTTTGGGAGGTGCTGTATCATTTTAGAAGCACACAGTGAGTATGAGTGACTGTCAAAAAGAACGTGCTAGCCTAGCTGATCTAGATCCAAACTGTGCCAGGGAAACTCCCATTGTTCCATTAGCTACCGAGATGAAAACATTGTCTGGTTATGCAGAGTACTGAAAAGAAAAAGAAATTGATATTTTGCAGTTAGAAGGAAAGAAGTTTTACCAACAGGCCACATAATGGATCATTAACCAATACATCCATATTCAGAAGCCCAACAGATTTACAGGCACCGTACAGCTCATTAGCACTAGAGATAATAGCTGTTGATTAAAAACTAACACATTGATCATTTGTTCAGGTTTTTGACTTGCTCAAAGCTTCTACACAATTTCTTACAGTCTCCTGCAGCATTTTATCTCCTAGATGATGAAAACTGTGGTTTCAGCTTCATGAACACACATACTTAGTCCATCTATTTATGGTATTTATGCAGCATGTCTGTTGATAGGTTCCTGACCATATAATTTAGTCATAAAATCTTGCCAGGCCCATGACATGATTTGCTTCAAATTATTAAACCACTTTGTTCATTATTTATTAGTGCAATATTGTTTGCCCTGTAACGGCTAAGGTTATGTTAGCATTTCCATTACAAACACAGATACATCAAGGGATTTAAAACTTGACTCTAAAAATCTTGCTTTAGGCTGGGAGTCTGCAGACAGGGTTTCAGCTGACAAGAGATTTTTTTTTAAACACTTTGTGTTAAGAATGAAAACAAAATCCATCTCCTAACAATTTGGCTATAGCAATAAGGAAGAAAATAATTGCCATTTGCTATCAAATCACTTTCACATACACATTTTCCTAAATTAAGAATTTTATAGCATGCCCTGGGTCATTTTCTTGTATTTCAAAATTATAAGGCAATTCAACTCTGTAAAGCTGGCCACTATATCTTTGTAATAGTTTCATATTTTATGTATGGAACTCAGAAATTGTACAAAAGCATCATACTCTGCACATGTAAATGTAATAAATTGCTATTTAAAGACACATAATGGACATTTCTTTACCTTCATATCCATACAGAGAGGTTTCAATATAACTTTGCAACCAAAGTGAAAATCCCAAATTAATAATAACATTTTTCAACACTGAATAATTCATTGCTTCTCCATAAAGTGTTGATCTTATTGCCTATGCCCACCTCATCAGTGTTTATGGGATTAGTGTATATTTCTTAAAAGTGTGCTTATTTTTTGTGTATAGATGCAAATGCCCAACACAGTATGAAATTATACTTCTTACCAGCATTAAGATTAAAAGAAAGAAAGCGTTCAGTTTTTCCAGTGCATTTGCTCATAATTCAGATGCACAGCACATCCTATTCTGATGGATTAGAGAGACAGACAATTCACCTTCAAAGAAGGTGGAAGTAATCTTTGCTTGAGGCACAGCAAATTCCAATACAGTTCACTTTTTCTATTAATGCATAAGCAGATATATGATAAGGATTTGTAATAAGGCCATATGGATTCCTGTACTAGGCTGTCTCAGAAATCTTAAGCAGAATTTCTCCACTTGCTTTTTTATACATGTACAAATCCATGGGCAGCTCATGAGTTACCTAAATTTAATGTCTTGGTATATCAGCTATTTTCAGTTGCAGTGATTTTATGGATCTATCCCTGAGATAGGAAGCTGGAATTTTATGCAATCGATTGTTTTAGACTTCCAAGCACTGCTGCTTTATAATCAAAAGGATTCTGTATTGCACACGATAGCAGTTTGTGGAGTGTGAATTTAGATTGAAATGGAGAAAGAGGAAGAAGTTCCAGCTCACTCTTGATCGTGCTTCAGTATTGAATTTCATTTCTCTGACAGCTGTCTGAAATGACCAGAAGACTACTATTTTTAATAATGGAAATGTTAGAACAAAATTGTAAGTAAAATTTTGAACTCCACCTTTAAAAAAAAAATTATGCACGGTACATACACTGTTCCAGAGATATCTAGAACAATACAAAATTTTCATCTTGCAACAAAAAAAAAGAAACATGGACACTCTACATATTTAAGAAAAAAAAATTATTTGAGTCACATCTCAGAGCTCTTGTTTCTATGATTTAAAATATTATGTACTTTGTCATCTAGAGTCAATTGTGTTTGCATGTGAACAAATTTGACTACACTTTGAAGAGACTGGTTTTAGGGTTAGGAACAGACATTTTGCAGTCACTTTAGATACATTTGTGAACTCATTCTTTCTTTGTTCTCTGTGGTACATTTAGCATTTTCATATAAAAGGCTATCATTTGTCTCTGATGCACTTCTTCCCAAATCTTTTTCGCACTCACTCCACTCTGACCTTCCTTTAGCCTTCACAGTCACACACACAAAAAAGCAGAAGACACCAAGAAATGATTCATTGTAGCCCTCTGATTAAAGGCTGCAGCAAATACAGAATCAGAATCACAGAATGGTTTGTGTTGGAAGGTACCTGAAAGATCATCTTATTCTAACCCCTGTGCCATGGGCAGGGACACCTTCCACTAGACCAGGTTGCTCAGAGCCCAATCCATCCTGGCCTTGGACACATCCAGGGATGGGGCATCCACAGCTTCTTTGAGCAACTTGCCTTACCACCCTCACAGTAAATAACATTTTCCTGAAGAAATTTCTTTCTAGGTAATTTCTCCCTAATATACCTCATGGTGTTCCCAACAGACGTGCTCCCAAGCTATTCTTGAGGCTTTAACATGGATAATCCACAGCTTTCCCAACTCATCTATTTCAGAGTTTTGTCATCTCTGTCATTGCAAAGACTTGCCAGACATATAGAGGAGTTTCCATGTTGTCATGGAGAATTTATTTGCATCTGTCTACATATGCAAAGACTGATGGGATGACTCTCAAACAATCTATTACCTCTCTCTTTATTTCAAAATCATGTTGCTGAGTTCATCTGATTGCTTTCCTCTTCAATTCCATTTCCTTGAAAATGTATTTTTATCGGGATAGTTTAATGTGATCCTGAAAAGGCTGAAAAGCCTTACCCTCCTCCCACAGAACTCTCTCCCCTTTCCTTTCTAAGGCAACGCCATACCACACAAGTCCCAAAGAAGGAAACTTCCTGACTGTCACTTGTGCAACTATATTAATATTCCTACTAATCTTTTTGTCAAGCAGGCCATAAAATTGAGAGGGCAAATAATTAGATTCATCAAGATGGGGAAAAAAATAAAAAAAAAATCTATTTTATTTCCTTTACATTTCCTGTGAAGTACAGTTCTGTCCAAAAAGCTTCTTAGTAATATTTAGCTATCTTAAAGTGAATGCTTTACCAAACTTTGCAGTTCAGTGGAAGACACTTAACCATTAGTTTGCTTCCTGCCCCAGCAGAGCTGATGTCAGCCCAAGAACAGAGGACAGTGATCCAGGTGAGGCTGGATAATAAATAATGTGCTGAAAGCTGGGCTGTTACCAGGGCACTAAGCATGTATCTTCAAATCGATTTGCAGGTCACCTTTCTGTAACCAGAATATTCTAATACTGTTCTCCTACCTTTCTTAGATAACTTCCTCTGCCAACAACACTCTATTTGAGTGGGGAGAGGCAACAAACATCAGAGACATCAGTTCCTGTTAATCACAAAACTCCATGGAAAACAGTGAATTTTATCTGCTTACTTGAATGAGAAATAGCTTGTTACTCTCCAGAAAAGACCTACAGTTTGTTTTCCACACCTTCCTCTCCACCCCACTCTGGCTTTTAAATACTTTAAGTATTTTAGCACTCAAAAGCTGTTAGAGGGGTGAGAGCAGCACAGATCACAGACACGGCTCCAAAAGAATCCAGCCCAGGTAGCAAAACCAGACAATAACAAAAGATTCTGATTCTTTCACCCTCACTGGCAGCCTCTGCCCGTGTTTCTGGGTCAGCACAACCCTGTCTGCACTCAGCTGCTTCAAAGCACCAGGGCTCTTCCCTCTGAAGAGAGGAAGGGTTAACTGGTGCTCATGGCTCTTGTTTGCAGCTCTAGAAACCACAGCATCCATGGCTTTCCTGTTCTACCTTATCCAAGTCACTTCAATTCCTTTGGAAAAATCAGTCTGTGAATATACATGTGCAATATGTGGTGGAAAAAAAAAATAATTCCAAGATTGATTTTGACTTCTAAAGATCATTAGTGCGAGGACAAGTAATCAGGTGCTTTTAAAATTCTCATTAAGTGTCTTCAAGTAACTGAACATTTGAAATTTGAAAATGCATCAATAACTATTTCAGTTTCAACCACACTTCCTGCCACACAGCAGAGGTGACAGATACACAACAGTAGCTATTGATCTGGAGAATTTAGTTTCTACTCCTTCTCTGGGCTTATCTCCTTTGACTGATTTATAGAAAGACGTTTCCACTATTTTTCCTGTCAACAGGATACTATGTTATTAAAGGAGAGGTTATTGATTGAAAGCCAGGACAGCCTGGGCATCCCTGTAAATTTTCTCTGAGAAGGTTTTAAATTACTTTGTAACTGTATTCTGATCTGGAGATCCAAAATAGTGACTGAAATCATTAGGCAGATTTAAAATTAAGATTCTGAAAATTTGTTCCTAGCAACAAAATTGAATGCCAACTAAGCTTTTTCCATGTTTTCTGTTTGCTTGTTTTAAGTTGGTTTTTCTCAAAGTGTTGTCTGTGCCTGTTAGCTAAGCTGTGAAAGAACTGCCTGGAGACTTTGGGAGTAAAATCCAAACTTGTTTTGTGAGGCAGCATCCATTTCCCTGTCAGAAGGAACTACCACGGGACCTCCTTCATGCCTCTCAGCACAGACATGAGATTAAAGTTTTCTCTACAACACCCAGGGGGAACACTCCAGAAAGCAGTTTAAAATTTAAACAGATAATTCAAAAGGAAGTCACAGTGCAACAGCAGGGTCCACTCAGATGCTGAAGGGGAAGTGGGTTAACCAGGGGCTAGAAAATTCCCCTTTTGGGGTACAGCACTTTCCCAGAGGACCTCTCTGTGCTATGCTGGAGGTACATGGACATGTTTCAGGGAAGACCCTAATTGATCCCAGAGCTGGGTGGCCTCTTGGCCCAGAGGAGATAAGAACTGGGCTACAGGAGAGAGGTACAGCATTAAAAATCATTAGGTTTTAAGTACGACCAAAGTTGGGATTACTTAGTGATATTGATTACCTCTAAAGATCTAAAAAGAATTTCACATAAAAAACAAAACAAAAAATGAACTAACAAACAAACAAAAAAACACTTAGGAAAGACACTTCTTGTAGAAGTTTAATTCTCCTCATAGTCTGTAACACAGCAGCCTGAGAAATGCCTGTGTTTGAGACAGAGTGGGCAGGTAGGTAGGAACTCTTTAGCTTGTATTGCCATTGACATTTGTGTCTCATCCAGCCACAGCTTGGATGGTCACTCCTGAGCCACATGAATGCTAATCCAATCAAGTGCTTTTTGGATGGCTTAAAAGTAAACTCCAAATTAACAATTAGCTTTTTTTCCCCCTTATAATATGCTGCCAGTCCTGCACAGATCCAAACCAGAAATGGTCTAAGTCTACATAAATTTAATCAGCTTATCTGCAATCACAGTGTTAAACGATACAAGCCTCTAGTTGATATGCTTAATTTCATTCAGATGAAATTGATTTACCTTGCATTGGTAAATTGACAGTCACCATCTATGACTGTTCAAAACCTGATACCTCAGTCACTCAGCTAAATTGGTGTTTAAATCTAGTTTAGGTAAATAAAAATTATCTTTTTATACTTTTCAGTTTGCTGATTTGAAACAGAAGGAATAGTTATATTCACACCAGAATCAGATCTTTTCTTGAAACCCATTTGTCTGCTCTTCATTCCCTTCCCATCTTTTCATTTCTTAAACAATACTGTTTTATGTATTCCTCCCTAAGGCATAAAAACATATCGTATGTCATGTGTGAACTTAGAAACTCTTTTGAAGTACAGTGATAGTAAATTCTGAACAGTATAATTTCTAATGTCTGAATAACTCTACTGAACAAACCATCTGTCAAACACACAAGAAAACATCTTCCACAAGGTAAGAACTGGAAGAAGAAATAACAGTATAAGATTGGCCTTACTTCCCTAAAAATCAGATCTTACAATAAATACACCTATTCATTCATAGTACTGTGCAAATAGTTTTTACATTCATATTTAATATAGTGTCACAGTCATTGTGGTATACAGCTAATCCATTTAGCATATGGAGGGATACACTACTGATTATTGCACCAGCAGCTACACCACAAAAATCTAAACTCTGCAGGCCTACAGAAAATGTCTAAACCATTCTCTCTCACTGTTACCCTTAAACCCAGGAACAGCATACTCATAAACAAATTTCAATTATTTCTATTAAATATAAACTTTTTTTCTCAATTACACTAAGATGAGACAATTTCATAGAATGATAGAATGGTTTGGATTGGAAGGTACCTTGAAGATCATCTAGTTCCAACCCCCCATTAAGGAAACTTCCCAGAGAGATCATTCACGAGGCTCTCCAGCAGCCACACTCCCACTGTCACAGACTGTCACTGCTGGCACTGTCACCCCTTCACAGGGGTGGCTCCAGTGGCTGACAGGTCCCTGCTGGGCTCCCTGCACACCCACCCACAGTCAGACCAGCTTTCCTCACCAGCTCAATCCCAGGATTTCCATGGCAGAACCTCATACATCTCATTCCCCAGTGCCATTTATCCATGGCAGAGTCACACAGAACCAGCCTGAGCTGGTGCCCCAAGGAGGGGCCCTGAGCAAAGCAGCCCCTGGGCTTTTACCCCCTCACAGACCAAGCTCTCCAGCCTGGATTTGCTTCAACAGCTCTGTGTCCTTCTTATGTTGGGGCCCAGAGCTGGGCACAGGGTCCAGGTGGGGTCTCACAAGAGCAGATTCTATTACTTTGACACAATCAGAAAAATATATTCAAACTACTCATACTGAACCACAGACAACACCTTAAAAGTGTTTAAAGAGCTTAAGAGAAGCTAATTTTTAATTCATAATGGCTTGGACTAATTTGTCATGAACTTACAAAGAAGCATCTTCAAACCATGAGATGTTTATTGCATTTTGTATCAGTAAGGATGTCATGTACAGCCATCATTTTGGTTGGTAAATCAGCACTTCAATGATTTCTGTTGCATTCATTACTGTATGTGAAAGTGGGATAGTAGTATCTTTACAGATCATTACTTTCTAGATGTTTATTCAACTAATTATAATCATCCTTTAAGGAGATGTAATCCATCATTTCAATAGGTAAAAATCTAATTTTTTTTTCCTGCATTGAAAACGAGTTAGATGAAACATTAGGTTTCAATTCCACACAGAGATCTTTATTTTAAAATATGCAATGATGGCAGAAGCACTTGCCCATGAATATTTATTAGCTGTGAACCACAGGGATTTTTGTGATTAACTGTGCATGGTGACTGCTTTGCCCTGTTTGCCAGGATAGGCTTGACCACTCTGTGGATTTGGCTGGGGCACTTGAGTCCCTCACAGCAAAATTTCCAGAAGGCTCCAAGGCTGTTCTTTCTCCTTGTTTGCTTGGATGAGGTGTCAGTCAGGGAGGGAATGTGGGCTTGAGCCACAGGAAGGGCTGGGGAATGAAGGGGTTTGGTTCCAGCTCTGGCTGGCCCAGGAAGGGGAGGGACTTGGTTACTTGAGTTTGCTTCAGGGCTTGATTGTTTATCTTTATTTTTTATCCCCAGTACCCAAATTGGTCATTGGAAGCTTGTGTTAATTGGCAAGAAATTAGGTAAACTATCCTGTGGCTGAGACCATTTTGCCTGCCCAGTATGTTAGATACTTTTAGAGCCAGTTGGGTGTTTAGCACTGAAGGAGGGAGTGTTGTCACAAAATAATTCCCTTGGCCCTTTTCATAGTCACATCCTGAAAGATTGTGTGGTGTCACAGAAACATTTAAAAGACTAAATGAGATAGACGAAAGTAATTCTAGAAAGACCTCATTTTGTTTTCCTCCTGTTTAGCTATTTTTTCGGAGCACAACTAAAATCTGGGGTCTATTGAACATGGCAATTTTACAAATAAGGATTCGAAAGTATTTCCATTCTGTTTACTCACATAAATTGACAAGAAGTGCACTTTCAAGTCTGGGTGGTTCTGTCAAGTTGATCAAAGTCAGATTTAATGCAATTGATGCTAAAAGCAAAGACCAAAATATCACCAACATTTCAAAAAATAGACAAAATACTCAAGGAATCACATGATTCCAGAGCATCAAACCCAAAAAGTGTAGTGAATGTATGATACCTGCTCAAATGTCTTTAGGGGAGATTAAGTAGTTAGAACATAATTTCTTGTCAGTATGTCCTTCATGAAAGCCATTTGAACGTTCTAGAATCTTAATATAGCATAAAAATTAGTCACAGAATCAAAATTCTTATGAAATAAGAAAAGACAAAGAAGTAATATGTTAACCTCAGAACAAAAATGCATCCTCCATATTTCAATAGTTCACCAAGAATAACAAAATACAACACTGGTAATTTCCAAATTACATTTTAAGTTGACTACCCTGGAAATACTTCACTATACATTATATAATTCTGAGATCTCATTAGCCCTCCTGTGTTTAACTCTTCCAATACCTCAAAAAATCAGTGCAGGCATGGTTCACCAACAGTGCTGCTGAAAAGTTTAAGATATGAATTATTAGAATGAAGAAATCCTGAGTTTGTCAGTTTTGTTTTATTCTGGCTGCTATCCATACTCATAGTAGCTGAGATCAATGGAAATATCTCCAAAGTTCCAAATCTTAAAGAGGTTTTGATCAAACTCTTGAAAGAAAAGGATGATTTGATAGGTTTGTGATTCTCTTTCTTGTGGAAAATAATAAAAAAAAAATACTAGACAGCATGAAGTTTGCTGTGTGTGCAAGATTATTATGAATGATAAAATAAGACAAGACAAGCTCCCCCACCAGCTTTTAATATTAAAACCAGAAGTGTAAGCACAGTATGTTTAAGGCATTTGTTTAAATGTCAATATCCTGTCTGCTTCAGCAGCGATGCAGGTTTTTGTGTCACTTCTCCTGACTGCTATTGATTAAACAATCATGATTGCTAATCAGGAAGCAAAAGGCACTGTTTTTAATTCCACACTGCTTTTTAACTCCAGTATTTCAAATGAGAAATTACCTTTGTTGTTTTATAAATCAGTATGTTCTTTGTTATAGACTCTGAAAATTATAAGCATGTACATTACAGTATCTCTCAATAATTCACTCTCCCATCCAAAGGTTATTTTTCCCTCCCCTCAGAATTCAATTAGTCTTAATGAATTGCCCTACCACAAGCTGTCAGTGAAGCAGAACATATAATCACTATGAATGAAGTTTTCAGGAAAGGCGAGGTCTAAATATTCAAGTGCAGTCTGTTCACCTCACATAAGCAGAGGCAAGGAAAATGTTGCAGCCAAAACCCATCCAGTCTGTTTGCTGGAGGCACTGGAAAATTTCAGTACAGTGTCCTTACTCCATATTTCTGTGGAAGACTTCCATTCATCCTTTAATACAGATAATGAAGTCATTTACCCATTTTGTCTTGTGACAGAAGTAGGATACATGGATAGATGAGACCAAACTGATGTTCTGGGTTGTGGAAGGAGAGCAACTGCTCTTTGTATTCAAGCACTATCTGTGCACCCCAGTGGTGTCTCATTTCTAATGAATATTAGCAAAAACACAAAAGGTATGAATCCTGGAGGTAATTAATTTAGCCAGGCAATGTTTTCTGGAGCTAGATAATCAAAGTAGGCTTGGAAAATGTAAAATGCTTCCCTTTATTTTGCTAGAGTCGGGAGTTGGAGGTTTTGGGGTTATTATAGTGGTAAATAAAGTGATGGATTTACAAGTAAATGTGGCTGTTACAAAGAATTTTATTGAGAGGGCAGTATTTTCAATATTTTAGCAGGATCTTACTACTTGATTCTCTCCTCCCTTCTGGGAACTCACTTCCAATGATTCAAGAGACTTTCAGACAGAGCATATCAAGCAGTTTATTTCCTCATGTCAGGAGGATGATCTCTTAGGGGTTTATTTCAAGTACTGCTGTTGTGCTGAGACCATACTCCAGTCTCAGATGCCTTAAAAAAGACTTTGTGGTACATGAAAAGCATATTTTGTAGTATGAATTGACATGGTTGCTCAATAAAGTCAGCCAGACAGTGATTATTTGCTGTAGAGCCAACATGCTCTGGCCTATAAGGGATAAATAGATACAGTTCAGCTTCTGGCAGCAGATTCATGAAAGAAGTTGGAGGAAGAACAGTCACAAAGTGGAATTATCTGACTTATTACCAGAAAATTCAGTCGAATATAACCCATAAAGTATTAGACACAAAAGGTAAAACACATACCTTGAGCAGTACTAACATCCAGTGAGGAAAAAAATTAAGATTTACTGGGTAATAAATTATTCCTTCCAACCATAAACAACTCTCTCAAGAGCTCTGAAGGCAGCATTGGTGACACCTCCTCTGGTGTAAAATCCATACAGGTGGATGAAATGGTTATTCCAAAACATTTCTTTTGGTCAAGACATGCTTCAAGATAGGTTGTACTGGCTTGTGATGGGGTTTACAGCATCACACTTTACCATATCTGCTCTCACCTTTACTTCTTAATGTCTTGAATTCTCTAAAGTTGCTAAAGGTGAGTTTCAGGTGTGTACAGGAGCAACACACTTGCAGGATGTCTCCTCCAGCACAGTGTGGAAAAGCTGCTGGAAGGAGAATGAGATTCCTGCTAATGCAGGCATATCAATACCACCTTGGAGCTACATCAAAAAAGCTTTCTGGTACAGCAAGTGGGACAAGAAGAAGCTATGGTGGAGCTTCTCAGCTTCTTACCAGAATTCCTGTCTCCTAGGATGTCCTGGCAAGGGAGATTGGCTCCTGGTATCCACAGCAGCCCTTTGCTAGATAATACTTCCCATCTGGAGCCATATCTTTCATTGATCTGTTCTGCAGGACTCTTCCTGGCTCAGATGAGGACTCATGCTGTGTTCAACCATTCCCTGCATCTCCCTGGGCCTGCACAGGGCATTTTCTGGAGAACACAGCTGTCAAAATGATTTCATATGGTGTGTGATATTCCACTATGAAAATGTGCCTCTATAACAAAAATCTTAGCATGCTATAGTAAAAGAAAGTGCAGTGTCCTGACCATCAAAGAAAAAGCTGGAAGGCTGTTCATGGAGAATCACACAATTCCTTTCTCCAGTTCTGCTGCTTTTCCCTGAAAAATACCTTAAATTATTGGCAAAGACATGTCTCCATTACCACCTCCAGAGCTTTGACAGAGGACAGGTAAATCAAAGATCCATAAACACTCAGTCAGACTGATTACATTTCACTGAGGGCCAGATCTTTTAAAAAAACCTGTATTTATGCTATGAAAGTAAAAAATGAATTAAAACCAGAACATTTTAAAGCACCTAACATGACCACCATAAATTGTTACCAGGAATGCAGAAGCTTTAAGTTTTTCACCTAGTGGAGTGTGGTCAATTTTTTCATCTATCATAGCATGTGATTAACTGGTTAAATTCCTACAGTCATAGTTTTAGCTTTTTAAAAGAAATAATTTATGAAAACCATTTACTCAGAATTGCTTGAGAGAAAACAGTGCAAAAAGTCTGCACTAGTGTTTCATGTCTTATTCTAACAATTTTAATGCTTCAGAGAAAATGCACTCCTCTAAAGCAGCTTGAGAGAGTTAGTTTGGCTTATCTGTAAACCTCTGCACCATATTCCATGTAGAGATATCCTATATTTGTGGTGACCTGCCTGTGCTCTATGCTTGATTGAGTTAGCTGTTACTCACACTGATAAGGCACTTGATGTCAACATTCTGCTTGGTAATCATTTAATGTTGCCCACTAAATCACTTGCCATTACTTGTGCTGTGTCATAAAAATATATTTTCACATTTCTAGATTCTTATCTAGAAAACTCTATTCGATTATCAAGAATGTCAGCTCTTATTTAAACTCATGAAAGCTGATATGGCTGATAATGCATTAAGATATATAAGCAGTAGATATAAAAGTTATATACATAGGATGGAACCACTGCTTTCCATGTCCTAATGATTATATTTTGACAACTCTTTGTGTAATGCAGATTCCACTATAGGGAATGTGCTCAAACAGATCATATCCAAAGAGAGACTGTTGTTTGTGCAGAAACATTGAACACAGTATAGAAATGAAAAAGGAAAAGGAAGAGGTAGGATGGGGAACTGCAAGCCCAGCACAAAATTTAAAATGTTGCAATCAAAATATAGGATAAACATGTGCTACTTATCCATCCAGCTTGATGTGTCATGAAGCATTAACAACAGAAGTGCCTGTGGGAAGGTGTGGCTGTTTGGCACACTAGAGATCCAGGGTAAACTCAGGAGGGCTCTGGGTAAGTAGCTTGAATTGAAGCCCAGTCAATCACATTGGTGCCATGATCCACATGATCTGTGGAAATTGGCACACAATGATGCTACAGTCGCAAGGATTTTGTCTGAGCCAGTTATTCTTCTCAACAGTTCGCAATGTCATTAAAGACAGTGGTGAAAACAGAAATTACATCTTAAATTTCAAAAAATCACTCTCCTTGAAGTCTTCCTATTACATGTAAACATTTTTCACCTTGTTGTTTTTCTCTTTAAATTATCTTTCCCAGTCATGCAGACCTACTTTGTTGTGTAGACAGGAAAATAAATTTTGTATTTCCCGGTTGCTTATGATCCAGAATTTAAGCTTAGAGTTTGCAGTGGTTCTAAACAGAAAGCTACAAATATATGAAGATGTTTGGGGACCACAAGGTCCAAATCTGCACACAAAAGCCCAGCTTTGCATTCACAATTGGCTGCTATGGAGGTAGGAAATGCTGATACAGAACTTAGATTTATTTGTTTTTCCCCCTCAAGTGACTTTTCAAAGGTGGGTGATTCTGGCTCTTCCATCTTTTGCTGTGCTGACTAAATTTACTGTGGGAGGGGTGACCTGTAGACAAAAGCACCAGTGAAAATTTGGTAACAGGTCCCTGCATAATATTGAAAAATTATTAGAATCTGCTCATGTGTTGCTAACAGGAATTTAATCAGAGGAAGAGATACAGACAACCCTGCCAGTTGTTAATTTGTGAAGAAAAGGGGTAGAATAGAGAAGTCCTAACAAATCCCCAACTTTCCAAATAATATTAAATAAAGATGTAAAACTGGTCTATCTAGTGCATGCAAGCCAGAGCTGGTCTTTAGGAGTTCTGCATTGTGCCTTAAGTGCATTAAAATGTCATTATCAATACTCACCAAAGTACCTTTCTCACTTTCTTTCTTTAAACCTTTTTGTAAGCTATAATTACAATTAGGCAAAGACATGTTTATTGTCACAAAATGTATGCCAACAGCTCACACTAATGCAATCCAAACATTAGTATGAAACATTTTTCCAATTACTGCACAGACTCCCTATAGTGTTTCAAGCTGCTTTATGACATTTTAAACTCCACATATAATACAGTCCTTTAGAAAGCTGCAAAATCTTTCTATTTCTTTCTTATGACCCGAGAAAACCTAAATCTATTAAAAGCACATTTTCATAGCAGCAGGATAAGAATGCTTTTACTACATTTATCTTCAAAATTGGTGGTGTTAAATAGTGCCGGGGGATAAATAACCATAAAATATCACATTAGTGTACAGGGTACTGCTCTAACTAGGCATGAGGGGATGTCTCTCTACCCTTTCATTTCTTCTGTCTATTTGTCCCATTAGAGCTGTGCAATCATTTATCAGTCACTGTGGCAAGCAGTGCTGCTCCATCCTGGCTCCTGCCTAAAAAGTGGCCCAAGAAATAAAGCCACAAAAAGAAAATTGAGTTCACAGCATTCCAGAGATGTCCACACCTACTTTCATAGCTGATTTTCTGCCATAACACTCTTGCTATTTATGGAAATAATATTTTAAGGGCATCACATATTGAGCCTTGAAGAAACACTTGTTTTGCACATTAGATAGAACTCGCAAAAAAGTCTGAATAGTTAAAAACCATGCCAAACCCCCTCAGTTTTCAGCTCTGATTTAAAACCCAGATGTTGCAAACAGCTTCTGCTAATCTATTCTGCTTTAGACTCCTGACACTTCCAGAAAACTTATGACAACTTAACATAGATGAGATGTCAAATTGAGTTTTGGGCAAATGATATTATTCCAATCAAAATACAAAATCAGTAGCACTGACTCCTAAAATAAAGTTAATAAAAAACTGAACAAAGCATAATATTTATTCATGGTAAAGTCACAATTTTTTTTTTTTTAAATAAAAACATTTAGAAAACCAATACAGCATGTGGAAAAGTGTTGACATAGATTTTGATAAAAATGTTTCTAGCAGTTCTTTATCTATTATGCATCCCCCAACATTCCCCAACTAAATAGGGAGTACTAACTCACAAGACACTTGACACATTTTTTCTATATAATGTCTTGCAGGAATCAATCAGAATATTCATTTTCTCATGAGGGAGGAAAAAAAAAATGTGTCCAAATTTGGGAGCAAAATTAGAGTATTTGCTATGTGTCTTACAGAAATCAATACAAAATAATAACACCTTATGGTTCATACATGTTTGTTTTTTTTTTTTCAAAGGATAACATATATCCCTAAAACACTTTAAAATACTGAAAAGGATGTCCAGAGGATTAGGTTTCTTCAGGAAATCATGCAAAGGAAGATTTCCTTGAAGGATTGAAAACTGCACATTCATGTTGTGTATTCTATCAGACACTCATTAAGCACATAGTCATAACTTCCAAATATGCTTCTAACAGATGTTTTAAAGAAAATAGGCTTAAAAAGGAACTAGACAATAAAACCCCTGAACTGTTAAGCTCTGAATAAAATGCTGAAAGAACTGAAAAAGTATAGAGTCTTCTTATCAAAAGTCAAAAAGTTTCTTGGACTTGTAGCTACTGGGAGCTCTAAACCATCTGGATTTTGTTAATTAAATTATTTATGAAATCAAGGAACAGAAGTATCATACTTCCAACCCATGATGTCTGAAGCACAGAGATCAGTAGACATGAGTTTCTAAATCACTCTAGCAAGACTCAGTCTGACTCATCAAATTACCATTTTATTTCACTGAAATTAAGGAGTGATCTCACTAAAACAAACAGCAGAAGGTCTATGTTAATGAAACTGCCAATTTTCATGTTAAGGTCTAGAGTCAACATACCTGTAGCCTTGATGACCTCATGGACACAGTACATGCTTTAGATTTTTTACTTGTTAACTGCTTCTGAGTCAAAGCCTAAATCCACAAATGCAGTGAGCCTAACAAAGTCAGGGATTTATTTTAAATTCAAAGTGGTTTGTTTTGTTGGTTTTTTTGTTTGTTTGTTTTGCTTTGGTTTTTTTCAGCTAACATGAGACAAGAACCTTCATTTATCATGGAGACAAGTGGAATAGTCATAATGGCAACCCTTCAACATTCGGATCACTGGCAGTAAGGGATAAAGGAAATTCATGAACAAAGCAGAAAGGACACTCTCATTTGAAATATCATTTCTTCCACAAATTGATACATCTTGTATTGATACTACATCTGTTGCTGCAGTGGATTTAATGAAGTGTTTCAAAGCAACTTGGAGATGGCCCTTTTGTCATAGGGAGTGCCAGATAAAACTAAGAGAACTGAAATTATGGACAGTCACTTTGCAGATAGAAAAACACACCTTCTTCATTTTCTCTCCAAGCCTGACACTCGTGCTTCACTGAAATTTGTGGCTGTGCAGCTGTAGGAGTTTACTGCATTCCACAGTCCAAATATTTGGATGGAAAGAAAAGCAAAATATTTAACTGAACTTGTTTAAAAGAGTAACAGATCTCTAGGAAGCTATGAAATACACGGTGTGTCAAACATGCAGAATTTGATACACTACAATCTTTGAGTACTCCATCCTAAAATAAGTGATGGGACAAAAATGAAGTCCACAGCAGCCTTACAGTAGGGATGTTTCATTAGTGTTATCAGGAGGCAGACTGTTTCACAAAATTCTGAGAGCAGTTATGCCAGTTCCTATGTTATCCAATAAAGTCATAAAAAATAAGAAAGTGAAGATGTTGGATCCCGTTGTGAACAACCACCATTCTCTCAGTGCAGAATTCAGCCAATACATTAACTTTGAATATATATGTTGAAAACTTCCAGCAGCAAAGCTTAATTAGAAATACAAACAGACCTACATTTTTTACCTCCATCCATCAGTTCCTAATTAAGCAATGCCTGAAGGAAGGGCCATCCCATCAGAATGGAAAACCAAGAGCCCAACTTGCTGACAGCTTCTGAGAAGCACACACAAGCTTCATGCCTTTAAAAGACCCTGCTCCAAAATTACAGTAACACTCTAGACTTGACATAAGTAAACTCTTATGGAAATAAATTTCAGCACTAGCTGGCTCCAAAGACTATAGTTGAATATGTGGTAAATTGCCATTCAGATTGGTTTCACTGTATCTTTATTTATACTCTCCAGATCCAAATGCTATATGGCTCACAAAAAAATACTTCTATAGGCTGTTCAAATCTTTGGCTTGCCTCCAGGAGTTCTGCTGGTTTAGATTCTACACACCCAGGAGGAACTATTCGCGCCTCAGACATTTATATTAGCACTGTAAATATTCTGTACGGGAGGGAAAATGTCAGGGCACTTCACAGAAAACTATTTCAGAGTTTCATAGCCAAAAAGGACATGTCTGCTGCTCTCTTTTCCACATTACTTAATTTTTTATGAATGACAGTAAGGACATAAAATAACGTCTCCACATAAATATTCAGTAATGGATTTCTGACCAGCTGAACTAAGACACAGCAGGTTTATTCCTTAATCAGAGCCCCATAATGATGGCAACCTTTAATCTTGGGAGAGGGGTCACTAAAACACAAATGCTCCACTAAGACAACAAAGCCTTTCAACTGACTTCAATAAGGATTTAGAGATGGGGACAACTGATTTAAGGGATACTGTTGTCCATACGAGAATCAGTTTTTGGTGGGGGGTAAGGGACTTGTATGGGCTTTTTGTCTCTTGGTATTGAGAAAGATAAATGAAATACCACACTGAAGCTTTTTGCCGAACCTTTCAATTTTAAAACACTCCAAGTTTTCTTTAAAAGAAGAATCTGACATGGCAGCAACTGAATAAAGGCAAGATCAATCCAAACTGTGCACAGAAGCTGAAATCCAGTATATTTCATGCATATTTTCTGACCATAGATTCTGATGATATTTCAAATATTGTAGAGATAAAGTTTTACCCTACATTTAGCAAAAGGTGTGTGGAACACTGTTTGGGACTCTTGATGTAGAATTCCTTTTCATATAATTTAAGGTTATGTATAGACATGATTCCCATGATAAATGTACAACTTATGTTGTAAGCTCTGTCACAGGAATAATGTGATTTTATTTCTTGGATAGGAAATACGATCTAATGTGAACAGCAAAAAAAGACATCAAAAAACACATTGCTTATAAACCCTTGCAACCTCCAGTATACAAGGTGGATGAAACTTCATCTTGCTAATGCACAATAGCTTCAGTTTCTGAATATTAAAATCTTTTATTTTAATCTTGAAATATTTTCTCACAGAGTTTTTTCTCACAGAGTTTTTTCTCTGTAAAGGACTGGACACTGACTGTACAGATCTACAATTGAAAAGAGTTGAAACCTGTGGTTCTAGGATCCTCTTTTGTCTCCATTTAACCAGCAACAGTTTTCAGCCACACGAGTATGATAAAGTAAAATTAGTTCTATCTACCAAACACAGATTAGGATTAGAGGCCATTATCAGGTGCTCTTTTGTGTTTTCAAATTTATAGAACATCTCATTTAGCTATAAAATGATGTCTTTTGCTTTATTCATAGTTCATTCATGATCTTAAAGAGCAAAATCACAGGCTTGCTACTTATTGTCCAGGTCAAACACATTCTGAATGTAAAAGAAATTAATTTCACAGACAAATTTTGTGCCTACCTTGAAAATTTCCAAATATTTGTTGTCGCAATCAACACTAATTGATGTTTGTCTAGACTCAAAATTAAGATCTCTTTTTCTTCTTACATACATGACTCCTCTGCAAACACTTAAATCATCTTTATAAATTTTTTAAATTTCAAAAAGGTTTCATTATTTTTCTATGCATTATAACCACTAAAGGTCAAAATCATTCTTCTCAAGAAACAACATTATTTTGCATAACTGTTATACAAATATACAAGTTCTGCATATAACAAGATGCTAATTAAAAAAAATTTATTTTCTATTCCCTTATTGCCTCCTCTCTCCCCATGTTTCCCTCTTTAACACATTTGTGAAACTGTCAATGTGTTTCTATCAAATTATCTTTGACAATGTTTATGTTCTTGAAGTCACTTGGAGCCCAAATAAAGAGACAATTGATTCACTCTTGAATTACATCTGGTTTATGCCAGCCAGAAACAGGATCTGCACTCTTTGATGTCATAGAGTTGTGTCATGGGCTGGATACCCCATGTCACAGTGCTCTAAGAAAAGACTGTGATTCACCCTCCTTCCAAAAACAGAAATTGCAAGAAACTTAGGCCCTGTTGATACTTTATTTAATCATTATATTTTAAATATTAACCAGAATTCAATTTAGAAAAATAATTATTTAGTCTCTTCTATCTTCTATATGTTAAACTCCCTACCTGGGGAATATTTATTCCATTAAACAAGTTTTTTGTCTAGACACTGGGGTTCAGAAATAAACATTAAACAGAAAGAATGTTGTACGAAACATGTAAGTTTGCAGAAGAATCTGAATACTACATGGTCCCAAATGGTCTCCTCTATTAAGCAATTTTTCAATTTAGCTGAATATGAAAAATAAGGAAAAGAGGCAGGAAAAAAAGGAAAAATATTTTGATGCATTATTTTTTTGCAAAACAAAACAAAGAAGGCTAGATCCCATAGGTAAGGTAAAAAAATTATATTTAGTTAAAAACCTGCAAAATCAAAGTTGAAGGAATTTTTAAAGGATTTTTTCCTCAATTTCATTTTAGATACATGCTTACTCAGAAGTTTTCCTATCTAGATGAAAATTCTCTTTTTCAGGAATACAATGACAGGTTTTCATGTTCTAGTACAAATAAGCCATTTCTAAATACCTTTCAACGTAGTTTGTGATTTTGTTTTTTCTTTTCCAAAGTGAGTATTATCCAACATTGAGCTGCTTTTCTGATAGGATTTACTGTCTAAAATGAAAATACTTTCTGGTTTATTTCACAAATTCGGTGAGAGGATGTATTGGGTTAACTGCAGTGAATGTTCATTACAGCTACTCAGCAAACTTATTTGTTTAGATTACTTTCTAGAAGAACAGTTCTGTAATCTTTGTGAATATCACGAAGGCAAACAAACATACTTAAATTTCTAATGCAAGACAGGAATGCTGAACATTTAGAAAGCAAAGCCTACTGTGGAAGAGTTCCTATAATATACATGGTCACAAGTGGGCTTTAAAAAAAAAATAGTCAAATTAACTCCTCTACCTTAACTGGGTTTGGCTGGTTGTTTTTGTTTGGGTTTTTTTGTTTTGGTTTGGTTTTTTGTTGTTGTTTTTTTGTTTTTGTTTTTGTTTTTGTTTTTGTTTTTTTGTGGTTGCAGTGGTTCTGTAGTTCTAGCAAATTAAGTCTCTGAGGCAGATGGATGGATGGATGGATGGATGGATGGATGGATGGATGGATGGATAAATGGATGGATGGATGGATGGATGGACGGATGGATCGATGGATGGACGGACGGATGGATGGATGGATATAAGAGATTTTCACAAATCATGATCAGATTTCATTTACAAATTTTTAAAGAAAATTTATTTCTATCACTAATATCTGAACAACCAACTTAGGGATACATTACTGGAACACACAATGAGGTATGTCTACTATCACTTCCAGAAACTTCTCCGACAAAACCTGGTGTATTTTTGTCTCGTGTTACCACCACTGAACATCTTGATTAAATTAAACATGAAATACAATACACGTGTCCTTAATCTACATACTCTAGTTCTGAGTCTTGGTTCCATAAACCACCTTTCTCCTGAGATATATCCACTTAGGTCATGACTAGATAGAGATTAAGTGGGGATTATTCTGAGGTTAATTCATTCAGTAGAAACCCCCAGATATTCAGCTTTATGATTCTGGCATGCCAAAGTTTTCCTTTCTAAATGGTCTTAATAGAAGACAGATCCAGAAGTTTTCATGGCTCCATTTAAACCATTCAAAGTCACAAACTGAAGTTTGTAAGCAGAATACATCCTAGAAAGTTGTAATGAAGGAAACTGGTTTCGTGTCATCCAAAGACCTATGATTTGGACAAGAGAATGGGAGATTAAAAAAAAAAATACAGCAGGAAGAATTTCTTTCCTTCTGTCGTATCAGATTTGTTTGTTCTCATTAGGCTGCCTCTGGCTGCAGATTCTGCCTGGTAGTACGTTGCTGGTTTACTCCATATTCCTTTTTAACAATGTTTCATCCTTCTGGTCTGGTTTTCATTTACCCTGTTAAGAGGAACAGGAAAAGGAACCAAGGGAAAACCAAACCCTAAACAAGTATATCTATACATTGGCTCAGAAAATAAATCAAAACAAATTCCACATAGAAAGTCATAACATTTTACTATTCTACTACCCCAAAATACCGATTGCAAAATGAGACAGAATGGCAAATATAAGTCACTAAAGTTGTATATATTTATGAACCTTGAGAAAGTAAAGTTGGTTAATAGTAGTGTCTTTTAGAAAATCTTATTTTTGGAAAATATAGTGTCATTTCCATTTTAAATGGTTACCTTATCCTGTACTGGACATCTAAGACTAGAGTAGTATGTACTCTTACAGCTTTAATTAGAGAATCAGAAAGAGTAATGAGAAATAATTTTTCCTACTGCAAGGTTACCCTTTACACAGATCAAGTGAAGTATGCAATCAGGTTTTTTAATAATATGAGAGAGGCTGAATAATTTCATTTTAAGGATATAAGCAACAGTATAATTTATTAAACATTTCTTAAAAGCTCAAATTTCAATGCTCCTGTGGCAGGCATTTGGAGGTTTGGTGTTGGAGCAGATGGAATGTTTTAAAGCAAGACTTTAATTCTCAATCCAAAAGGCATTGCTTTTGCTTCTGGTCAAAGGTGAAATTATTCCCTCTGCTAGCTCTGTCCCAGGGCTCTCCCTAGGCAAGGTCTGTCAACTGTTCCATGCTTCTGCCAAATTACGTGATGATTTTGTCATGTGAGCTAATATTCCCCAGTGTATCAGCTTTAATCAAATGCATAAAAGTGAAGCACTATTGAACAGCGCAGTAACAAAACCAAGTGCTTTAGAGAGATATGGAAAAAGTAGAGTTGGGTTTTAAAACTTGGGCATGTGCAAATGTAAAATCCCTTCCCCACCTCAGAAAGGCTCTGCAAAGCAGTTGCTACAGACAGCAACTCACATTTATAAGTAACTTTATAAATCTGTAATGTTTCTCACCATAATAATAGAAAATATAATTAATATTGGAATTTAATCTGTGGAGCAAGGGATTGAGTGATATGGGTGAAATTTAGGGCTACTATTTCATAGATACTCCAACACCATCCAATTAGCACTGTAGAATTGTAAAGCAGCTTGAATAATAACCTATCCAAGTGTTGGGATAAGGTTTTAAAAGACAGTGTCAGCAGCAAGAGATGGCTCTGATCTCAGAAATCAGCTTTGGCTGAGGGATACAGATCATAGAGGTTTTGCAACAATCTAATATTATATAGTAATGAAGCTGTTATAACTGGCCATCTCACTGAATACATGTAAATACTTTTTTTTTTTGCTGCACTATTGCACTGCCTGTTGTGGTTGTGTAGGAACAATGTGTAATCTTTCACAGAGAATCAGAAATAAAACAAAAAACAAAATTGAATGAAATGAAATGAAATGAAATGAAATGAAATGAAATGAAATAAAATAAAATAAAATAAAAATAAAATAAAGATCATACAAAAATTCAAAGGCCATTTCTAGGTTAGCAGATGGTTTATAGATGGATAGTGGCAACCCTGTAGAGAGAAACAGTTGATGCTGACAACACGTGTCCATAATGTACACCTCTCAAGGCTTTTTATTTCAGATTAACTCTAGTCTGGCTCTCTGGACTGAATGCCCATTTGCAGCTGGAGTGCATTAGTTACACTCCTGGAGTGTGCTAAATCTTCCAAATCTGAATCCTAGTTTCATCTGAAAGGAATCAAGTTGAGGCACTGCAAAAGCTCCCCATGACATGAACCAAAGCTCAATAAGAAAGAAAGAAAAATATGCACTTCAAAAGCATGCTCTTGATTCAAGCTAACACACTAACAAAGATGTGCCCTGAAAATACATATGCATATCTCAGCCCACACACATATGCATAAAAATATACATGCATTGCCAGCTTAAAAACAAAACAAAACAAAACAAAACAAAACAAAACAAATTCTAGCATAAATTAGTGAATATCATTTATCTGTTTTCCTTTTGAGTTAATTTTCTTTACTACAAAGTAGCATAGCTCTATCAGGATTAATTTACCAAGTATTTTTTTTAAATCTTTAGTCTAATTAAATTTTAAAATATGAGCCTTATCATACAATTTTTTTCCTCCATTAAAATTTGATCTCAGAATAGCAATCCAGTGATTTGAAACTACTTAAAATTGTTCGTTAGCATTTTGAATGCTGAATTTGATGTTGCACATACTTATAAAACAAATGTTGCATGCCAAACAAGTTGGTGTTTTGTAATACCACACAGCTTATCAGGGAAACTATCTGTGTACATTTAGCTTACAGTCTTGCCAAGTACACCAGGTGAGTTGCCTTGGCAATAACTTTTTCTTTGTAAATAACAAGTGTTTTTTATTTCTATGCAACAATGGGAAAAATAGATTTGAGTCTGATTCTACAACAAGAAACTCAAAGATGCACATATGAAAATGCTCATTTGGAAATAAGAAGGTGCAGACCCATAAAACATTCAAGTACTACTGAAAAGATTGACTAACATAACTTCTTATTAATAAGGATAAGGTAAGAAAGGCTTGTGTATTTAGTCACTCACACTCACACTGCAACAGAGTTAGAAGGCAGAATTTAGGGATATAAAGTGCCTGGTGTTCAAGATTTCTGTGTTGGTTTAGAAGACCCTTTGCTCAAGGTTACAACCAGCAAATATTTGGATTTTTTTTTGAACTTGAGTGTATTGCTCATTTTTCAACAATTTTCAATAAGCATCTAGAGCACTTAGTGACTGAAAAATATCCTGTTTTTAAGCCTGCTATGTTGCTCAGAGTTTTCCATTGCACAGCTTGGGAATACATCTCCTTTGCTTTATGCTTGTGCATCCTGAACAGTATATGCTCAACAGGACTGTACACTGAAAAAAGAACAGAGTAAATGCACTGTACTACAGTAGGCACTTCAGAAATCACCTTCAGCACATCACCATTTCCTATGGAAAGCAACTCTGTTTATCCCTGAGGACCTCAGCTGGCTGGTAAAGAGTAGGACCACGTCTTTTTAGGATCTCTTCATCGAGTAAGTATTCCAGAAAAATCAGGACCTGGCCATAAATTCTCTGCTACTCTGCTATTTTAAAATAGCTTGTGTTTCTGCCTGTATGTACAGGCTGTGTGCTCCACAATAGTATTTATGTATGCATCCCATCTATATTGCAGTAGCTGAATATTTTAGACACCTGGATGCTATGATATTTCAGATGTTCAGAATCATTTGGTGTTTACAGCAGTCAATGACAAGTGGGATGTGGTGATAGGTGAGCACCAGCTTTGAAAAGCTCCTGTCCACAGTACAAGTCCACAAGTGTCTTCAGCTGACAGCTTTGTTGGGAATGAAGGCAGTTGCATTTAACATGGAAAATGTTTTCCATGAAGTTCTGAACGAAGAATTGTACTGAAAATGCATTTTTAATGTATACCAAAGAAGCAGAGCAATGACAAAAGCTAACATTTAAAATGCAAAACAGCCAGTGTTGTGTGACACAGCGTGAGATGTATCTCAAAGTCTTAGGGTTGACTAATTGAATTGCCATTGATAAGATGTCACTTAAAGAGACATCTCTGCAGTGAAACATGGGTTTGCTGTAAATGACCTGTCATTAGAGCCATGGGTAACGTCCGTGTGCAGACTGAAAAATATTGTAGCTCCCAGCAATATGCTCAGTAGGAATAAAAACAGCAAGAATGCTAAGAAGGCAGTGTACAGAACCACCAGAGAATTATGCCTCGGGTGCTACCTTAATTTACTTGTTGGCATACATTAATTGAAACCAATCAATAAGGCTGGTGGTACAACAGAGGCAATGCAGAAGGAGTAATCGATTGCCACACTTACTCATTTTAAACTTGGAAAACAGGAATAATTTGGGCTAAGATTTTTCATTTCTGTCAATACAGATAATGGGATTACTTATTTTTTTTCTATTCTTTCAGCACTAATTATGATAACTATGATGTCCCCATGCAAACCTCAGTATTCTGATTAGAAGCTGTTAACTTGCATATAATGAGAGTGTCCTCTTCCAACTGAAAAGTTAGAAATTACTATTTGCTATTACAAATAATGTTAACCCTTTTGTCACAATGAAAGCAATTATATATTTTAATAGTTATAAACTTGAATTCAATTTGATTTTTCCATTTATGGCACAGTAGTTTCTAAATTTTTTCATCCCCAAAGATAAATATATTCAAATTGTATAAGAAGAACAGAAAGAGCCATGCTTCTGATTTTTTTTTGTGTTCAATTTCCTCTAATACATTCATTCTTTGTATTCATTGTTGACTGATATAATTTAATTGTTAATCTAGGTTATTTTAATGCAGGTTGCTGTGGCTTTTTTTTTTTCCTTTTTGCTGTTGTTTTATTTTCTACAATATTTCTGTGAGCTCCAGCAGTCAGTTCTCAAGACCACAGTGCCTAAAAATCAAAATAAATAGGACCTTTCCTTCTTATGCTGCATTTATCACCCTCTTTTCACAAAAACTGCTCATCCTTACTGATTGTCTGTTTCCAGAGAGATCAATGGAAATCAGTACACCGTTATCCATAACTGCTTTGCACAAGGAATGGGAATTTATTTCATGGTAAATGTGGTACCAGACACTGTCATTTTGTCTTTGGTGGCACTGAGTTTTCTCAAAATTTGTCCATAAATGAAAAAAATCTAAAAATTTAACCTCTTCCAAATCTGTAACAGCATTGCTTCTGATCCTTCTGATCCTGCTCAAAGGCATTAACTCCACATAATAGAGCTCAATTCAACCTCCAGACAAAGAATGGATCTGAAACTGTGGTCCTTGTGTTCACTGAAGCCATGGATGTACAGATTTGGATCAAGTTTGATTATGGCAAGCTGATTCAGTAAACATTGTTTGCCATGGGTTTGGAGGGGTGCAGGCAAGATATCAAAAATGCTATAAGGAAAAACAAACAAACAACAAGCAAACAAATTAGCCAAAACAAATTACTGATTGGTGGGCAGGATGCTTATTAAGGGGTTGCCCACACCTGGCAGATTTTTCCCACGCTGATATGTTTAGCTTGTAAGTGAATTGAACCATCCAGCTGCAAGTTCCATGTACATGTATTTGTCTCCAAACTCTTACTTAACTTGTCAGTTCTACAGGATTATTTTCTTGTGCAGTCTAATTACTCCTTTTTCTTGGAGGAAGAAAAAAACCCAAAACAACACAACAAAACACAATAATAGGAGAAAAAAACATCCACAACTACTACCTTTTTGTTAGACTGAAGATACCATAACCCTGCAGATGTTACTTTTACTAGAGACTGGGAATATTGGTGAGTACTGGAGGTGTAGACAGTGAGGGTGGTGTTCCTGCTAGACGAGCCTGAAAGCAAAATAGTAATTAACATCCAGCTGGAAAACCAATTTTCTGTGAACTCAACTAAGTTTACTGCAGGCCTTTAAAATTACCTCTCAACTACAAATGTGGTAGAGATTTGTGAAGTACTGACAAACAGTATCAAACTCAGGCCCTTTTCTACAACAATGCTGTACAACAGTGTGGAGTTATGGATTCTACATATTTCAACAGTTCTCCAGCCAAAGGTTAATTCAATTCCCAGAAAGGAGAAAGTCCTGTCTGCCAATTAGTGTGCAATGTGTGAGACTGAAACCAAGTACTGAATCCCAGGTTGCTGCTTCAGGAATTCAAAGTTAGGCTGAAACTCATTTTCCCTCTCATATTTTCTAAATCTTACTCACGATTAACAATTTCTATAGTTTGAAGCAGTTTGAGCTTTCCATCTGGAAGCTTGACAGTAAGAATACTGAAATCTTCTGTCATAAAAAGCTAGAATTGAAGTACACAGACCATGATTATAGAAATGGAAGCAGATACTTCCATCTCAAACTTCATCAATTTTATTTTAAACACCGATAAAAGAAAAAAGTTTTATAGCAGGAAAAGAAATAGAGTATTCTGTGTTAGACTGCTTAAAGTTTTTCTGTTTACTTGCAGCTACAGAGTAAGATTCAGAGACAGCTATTAAATATTAAGGTTAAAAAAAATCACCTTTATTATATTATAATAAATATATTATATATTATATAATTTACACTACTCATTTAAGATGAGTAGTAACTAACAATGTATGGTAAAATCTAAAGACATACTAATTCTCCTTTGTTGTTGTGATAAAGGCTAAATAATTTGCATTTTATGCAGTTCCATATAGTTGGTCAAATCCAGACCTAAAATTATGTCATATAATTTCTTCTTGAATGGAAAGATTTAATAACTGCAATTATGAGGGACAGAGCAACAGCCAATTTATGGATTTGTTTCCTGTCAGTAAATCTAGGGGATGTTCTCACATTTTCAGGAATTACTACTGATGGTAACTAAACCCTATCTTCTCTCTGTTTTTCTCCCCTTTCCTTCTCCTTTGCAAGCTGCTCCACTCAGCTTCTTCTGAAAAAATGCCATAGGTTGTCAGTGTGGATGCCTGCAATGAAGAGCCTGTGCTGTGAAGGGTCCCTTCCCAAAGATTCAAGTCCTCAATCCCTTCTCCAGCTCTGTTCCAACAGGGCTAGTTACAGCTCTTCACCTTCTCTCTAGCCATGGTGGGAAATTGTACACAAAATCAGCAGGTCAGCTCCACATCTCCCCATTTCCCACCAGCACAAGCCTAAGTCATGCAGAGGCACAAAACAGGAAAGGATCTGGACTGGTCTGGAGCATCTTGCTTCTCTTTAGCCAGCCAAGAAGTACACACTGCTCAGCCACTCAGTGAGACTCACAGAACAGATAAATACTGTGGTTTTGTGGTTCTTGATTTGGGTCTCTCTCTTCTCTGCTCCTTGGAGGAACTTAAATCTATCTTTGAGATCTCAACCTCTCAAGTAAATTGAACTGCAGAGTCAGAGAGCAGATTCCAAGATTAGCTATGAACACAGAGTAGCTCTCTTTGTAATTGTTCACATGTTTTGTCTTTACCTGTTTGAAGCACGTGAGGACACTGTAAAATCATCCCAATTTCAAGTCCTGGATCCCAGCTATGTTGGCCAACACCACTGTGAAACCCAGCCTGACAACCAGTGTGACTGAGTCCCCTCCTTTCAGCCAAGTTTTATCTTAAAGTCTACAGCTTTATCAAGTATGTTTTTAATAGAATAACTTTGCAAAAAAGTGAGCAGAATGTATACCCTGAATGAATACCCTGAGCTGTTAAGTGTCCTAAAATAAACAAAAATGAAAGAACAGGTTTCTTACCAAAATGAGACAAAATGGACAGACAAAAGTGATGATAATAATAATAATATTGTTTAAAGGCTTACTGCAGCAGCACTTGTCCAAGTTAGGTTTGCTAAAAAATCCCAACACACCACTATCAGCTTTGCAAAGAGATGACAAAGGCCAGAATTTATGCAGAGTGCTTCAGTTGTTCTTTTTCCTTTGTCCTTTAATATACAATAATTCACTGAAGTCTCACTGAGATGGAAAAGTATCCTATAAGCAAGTACAGTACACTGTAAGGTTATATAATGCTTGAGTATCCTCAATCCAGTGTCTCAAAGATCCACTTTTAAAGCATTGTATAAATGGCTTCACAATTTAATTAAAGGCTTATAAGCTTTATTGAATGAACTCTTTAGCATGCTCTGTTCACCAGCTTATGACTACAGAGACATTATTTAGGGAACATTAACCTCAATCTTTCATTTGAATCAAAACTTATAATTTTAAACTTTTAAAGGCAACTTATCTTGCACATAAAATTACAAACAAAGAGTGGATTTCAAACATGATATAAAATAACAGCCTATCAATCTTCCCTACCAGACTTTCCATGCTCATACTATTTTAGCCTGCAGATCCAATTATCCTCCAACATTTGCTGCTCAACCATGCTGAGATTATTCACCAGCCCTCCAGTTAGACTGTAATAAGAGGTCTGTGGGTGCATTTCCACTCAGAGAAATAAGGTATAAGTGCTGGAATTGCCATCACATCTTTTTGAGTTACATGCACAGCCATAAACTGTACAGTAATGAATCAGGTATTTCCAGCTGCTTGATCCATTCATTTGCATGATATTTGGATTTGCTAATTAAAAAAAAAAAATAAATTACAAAAATCTAGTGCAATGTGCCTTTAAGATGATGCATCTCTTGACCTAAAGGCCTAACAAACAAAGTACTAATATCCCATGGAAGGTATTTCCTCCTGTGCCCAGACAGCCAAAGCTCCAACATGGATATGTGATTACCCTCTGTAAAGGTAATGTCAGCCCCTTGCTATTTTTATTCATTTTTTTATGCTTTACATCTTAAGAAAGTAATCATACACATTGAAACTACATTGATCTCAAAGATTATGTTCTACACAAAATTTGGCAGACATTTTGCTGCTCAGCAAAAAAATACAACAGTAGATTAATGATGAAATGGTTTCTGATACCTCAGTCTTCATGGTGTTTTCTCACTGCAGTAGTTGTACATCATGGCAAAACAAAAGCCCTCTGCCACAGGACATCAGTATGCATTGCCAAAAATGTCAAAACCACAGTTTTCAGCCCAAAGCTGCAGCTACTTGAACTGCAGGAGTCATTTCATTAGCTGACAGCTGCAATAAGCTGTTCTTTCTCTGTGTGGAGAAGCTACTGGTGGGAGGTACAATTCACACAGGCAGCCTCAATAAATCATATACCACTTTAAGAAAAGTATACTTAAGGAAACATTCACAATGTAATGTGCAGTATCTTTCCTATTTATTATCCTTGTGTTTTTAGTGCATTCATTCCTTATCATTCTGTATTTCAAAAGCTCTCAACAGACTTTAAAGACATGGACAAAGTTGAGGAAAATTCAAACATTCTGTTCCCATTTGCACTATTTTTGCTGATCTAGAGAGTCTAAAGCCTTGGTGTTTCTTCATGACCTATTTCTAGTCAATATATTCCTAGTGACCCAGGGAAAACAGAATTAGGTTCTTTAGTTACAGGTTGAAACCGTAATGCTGGTGTTTATTTACTGTGTCACTACTATGGAAAGCAACAAGAAATTGTAACTGGAAATGTAATCAGCTGAAAAAGCCACTAAGACCAAATGGTATTAATTAAATACAGCGTATCTTTGAATAATTAACATATATTAATTAAACCATTTTCAAGTCTTTAATGCTATGATAATCTTTAGTCTCCTAACAGTCTAAGGAAGGTTGTAGATGGATATGAGTCATGAAGAGCGTGGGAAGAGGCTTCAGTGTCACAAACGAGTGTTTGCCAGCCCCTGCTGAGCCAGGTAAGTAATAGGTCCTCAGATCTACATCTTCAGATGGTTTCTCTATTATTGAAACACTTTTCATGGAAGCCATTGAAAATTGCTGGCAGGTAATACTGCAGCTGAACCCTGAGCTTTGTTTTGCTTTTTTAAATCCATGTTACATTCCCAACACGAGCCCAAATCAGGTGTGTAATCTCCATTCTCAGAGCGAATCCCCTCTCTTCTTCACCATTAGCTTCCTGTTAAGGAAAGAGGAATGCTGCATTTGAACAAAGATAACATTGATAGAAAGATGGGTTGTGCAGTATTTGATATTGCATTTACTGCTCCTTTTGTTTTTTTTAATCACATAACATTATACAAGCAATTACACAGCTTGTAGTTTTGTTTTGGGGTTTTGCTTGTTTTTCTTTTGTTTGTCTCATTGTTTTGGGGGTTTTGTTGGTTTTGGTCTTGGGTTTTTTTTTTTTTTTGTTGTGGTTTTTTGTTTGTTTTGTGGGTTTTGTTTTGTTTTTTGTTTTTTGATTTTTTTGTTTTTTTTTTTTAATTTGGGAGCACTCTGAAAAGCATTGATATGGGCACTTTACTTCTGAACTCCAGTCATTCTACTTTACATGATTGGTACCAACCAACTAAAAAACTACTGCAGCTGAAGCAGATTCTTGGAGAGGTGTGCCACATCTCTGTGACAGACACATAATTAGCTGTCACATCCACAGGGTATTCCCTAGCACCAAGGAAAAACAGCAAAACAGAGCAAAACAGGCCCTTTCCTCCTGCACTCCAGCAATGGCTCTAACCAGCAGGTGGTCCAGGTGGAGCAGCTTTTAAGTTGTCTTAGCTGCCTATGGGAACAATTCTTATCCATTCAGTTTTCTGAGCCAGTTTAAAAAGTCATGGATAAGAAGAAAAATACGCTGTCAAGGTTATGTATTTCCATTCCTTTTCTCCAGAATTACTGATGAGAAGAGTATGTGTTCCACTAGAGGGAGGAGCAGGCTCAGGAACTGAATTTCCAACTAATATTCCAGTGCCACCTACAATAACAGATTTACTCCTACGTGGAGGATGGTTTGTTGTCAGAAAGTGTTGAAAGGGCACAACTGGAATAGCAAGTTTTGTAACAACAGAAATAACAGAAAAAAGAAAAAGGAAGACTCTCGCTTGAGGTGTTTTTGGATTTCTTGTTTTATCCTGAAAAATTGATGTGGTTTTTGTTATAAATAATTTCTTTCATAATATATTATATATATATATAATATATTACATATATATAATATATGTAATATATATAATGTATATAATGTATATAATGTATATAATATATATAGGTTTTCTTTGACATAGAGATAAAGCTACCTGGAGCAAAGCAGCAATTTGTAGCTTCTCTCCTTTCCTGTATGTTTATTTTCATGTATTCTGTCGTATTGCTTCTTGTTGCTAAGATTTGGTAGCAAGATATTGTCTTCTTCTGAAAATTGGTATATATAAAACTTATAGATTTTAAGTATGAATTAAGATATTAATGCTTCTAATTCTGGTGTTTTTTCCCTGAAATATGGTTGAGATAGAAGAGACCTAGAGATTTCAAAAGTTCCATTTTTCTCAAAGAAGGCTTGAGAAATGCAAAGCCCCCATGCCAGAGCCTCTATCTGTTCACCTGCACATATAACTATACGGCAAACCACTGCCATGAAACAATTAAAGTCACTCTCTACAGAAGCTATTTTTAGTGACTCTGGCTGGGACAAGCCTTGTGACTCTTCAGTGCAGCACAAGGAGACAAGGGAACAGCTGTATCTTATGCTGAGGCCACAAGCAAGGCTACAGGGAGACATGGCTGTAGTCCAGCCTATCCATCTCACCTGCCAAAGAATAGCTGTACCAGAACAGGAGGAATTCATGGAAGAGCTGGAACCTGCCATGCATTGCTCTCCTCCTCCTCCCACTCTGAAACACTGCTCAGAGTCATGCACAATTTCTCCTTTAGGGCCATCACTTTGTGATGCCATCCATGCAGTATACACACCATTAAGCAGGTTTCTGTCTTCTGGGTGAGTTTGACCAGCAGCTGTCATGTTTGACTCTCACTGGTGACTGAGACAGTCTTCAAACAAACAAACAAACCCCCTCTGTGTTGTGCAATCCATCTAGACATGACTCCAACCTGGAGGAGGGCTGTATTCAGAGAAGAGGGTGCACTTAAATGTGTTCTCAAGTCCCCAGGGAATAGTGCTTTAGCACACACCCCTAGAAGATCTTGTCTCTTGCAGAGGTTTTACTGCATTTTACATTCCACCAGGCCAGAAAGAGACACTGTCTACAGAGCTTGAAAAATTCTGTTTATCCTAGACCAAAAACATTAAACTCCCAGGATATTAAGACAGAAGCCTTGAATTTGATGGGATGCAAAGAGTAGGGTCAACATACTTCTGGAAGCCCCAGCAGGAAATGTGCTGCATGATTTTATATTGCCTAGTGTTTTCTAAATATTTAGTCTCTCATGCTTCTCATTACTGTAGCTCAGCCAAGAATCAATGAAAATCTGAGTAACAGATCAGCTGAAATTTTCCTGCCTTCCCAGAGATGTGTGAAGGTTTGAACCATCCTCCCAAGCAACATGTTATATTATAGTCAGAATAAAACCAGAAAGAGCTTTAGAATCACCCATGATCATCTCAGCAGAAAAGGGCAGAACTGTCTTGTACTAAACTGCAAGAAATATCTAGTGGTTGTCTTATTATAGGTTATTCCTGACAGCAGGATAAGAAGACGGGTGTAGTCTGAGATTAGAAATGCATTGCAGAGTCATATAGAGGTCAGTGAGGAGAAATTTGCATTATTTTTCTATTCCCAAGGTATATAGATTTCCCTTCTGACTGTCTCGATCTGTGATGATAAGCAGATGAGCAGAAAAGCTGTAGGATTCACACTCAGTTCCTGTTGTCAGAAAAAACCAACATTCTGAATAATATTTTCCACCTATGGCTGGGCTCTCTCTGGATCAATGCAAGGTTATGGCCACTGCCTCTTTTGATTTCTGATGATTAGCACAGAACTTGTGTCTCATTAATCAGAGATGGGTGATGCTGGGCACAGAGGGCTCTTTAGCCCTCTATGAACTATAGATGAACTATGAACTATGCAGCCTTACAAAAAGTATCACAATAAAATGTGATATTTTATTGTGAAATAAATATTTTTCTTTGCAGCATTCTGCATGCCTTGGCAGAGATCAAGATTGGTTGCACCTGATTTCATCTTCTAAAGTGCTACCTAATTCTGGGAGTTGCATAAAGTGAAATTGTTTCATTGGTAGGAATCAATAGGAATAGGTACAAAAGAATTATTGTACTTGCACTTAAAATAATTTTTCAAGTGAAGCAAACACATACTCATTAAGAAATGTCCTAAAATAAGCAGAGGGTAACCATCAGCAAAAAAAATCAGAGAGCCACTTTGAGCCCATAGGCGTTTTTTTCCTTAATTATAAATATCTGTGACCTCAGATAAAAACCAGAGATTTATCCTAATGACAGTAGAAATCTATTCCAGCAGATTTAGGATAACCTTTCCTGAAAAACAGGCTGCAATATTTAAGTAAACAATATTCAAAATATGTGCTTTTACAGAAACACTGTTGTGAGCTACATTGTCATACATCACATTAAAGGAATGATATTGAGACAGGATAAAGAAATCATTCATTTCTAATTTCTCCTAGCAGAGATTTTTGAGAGTCTTATTTGTTATTTGAAAAAGAAAAGTTCACAGTCAGGATGGTTGCTCATATTATGGCTATAATTTGAAAAATAAAAAGAAAAAAAAAAAGAAATTTACAGTTGCAATTTACACGCAAACACAAGCAAAAACATATTAATTACACAAGCTACTGACAGAAACACAACACTCCTCTGCAATCAAGTTTGAGTATGGCAAGACATGAAAATGTCCATCCTTCTCTTAGCCAATTATGCTTACTACATTTTAATATTTATTACCAGAACTTTTAAGATGAAAAAACCTCACTATCTCAAAACATGTCCAAGAGCTAAACTTTGTATCTTATACATTACATGTACATTTCAAGATTGAAAGCTTTGTACTTCTCAAGTTGAACTGTTATGGACAGAACACCACATTTGATTAAAGTATGGTTTTGATCTTTTTCAACCGAGATAAAGCTTCAAGGTAGGGAAATACTCCTTATCCTGCACATTGCCAAGGAACTAGAAAATGGAAATGCTTGTTTGGGTAATGTGTTGAACACAAATGGTGCAATAATCCTCATTCCACCATGGCTGTAAAATTATGGAAAATGCACTCTTTTCCCCCTAGAAGATAAGAAAATTGCTTCTTGTTTTTGTTTGCCATCTAGTCATTGTCATTGTTTAGATATATATTATTTATTTGGTGATCCGTTCCTTACTGTGGCTGTTTTCTGATATGAGGTTCACTAATACACACAGGCTCTTGGTTACTCCAAAATACACTTCAGCAAACAAAGATAAATTTAACTTGCAGTGTCAAATCTCCACACAAGATGAAGAATATTTGGACCATGTAATTCTTTCTGCCATACTTTCCATTCTCTCATTCCTCTCGTATTTCACCCAGAGGAAGTGTTCCTATCTTTGCATAACAGAATTGAGATAGTTCAAAAGGAGTGCCTTGCTTTCATCCATGTACAGCACACCCAATCTGAAAGTTATTTGAAACAGCTTCTTCAGTGCTTCATTTTTAAGCCATGGGCAGTTAAACTTGATAACCATATCCTGATATGTGAAACAGTGACACTTTTTGAATTTCCTAAGCCTTTATGGGTGCAATGTTCTCAAGAACAGCTTTTTCCTTCTTTTGAAAAACATTCAGAAGGGTTATTAGCCAAAAATACTTAGCTTCATCAAGGGCTTATCTGGGGACTGAAGTTGGCTTTATTATATTCAAATATTTCAATTAGAATTGTCTGCAGTCCTATCTGCCTGCAGACAATTTGTTTAATTTTCCTGTTCAATTTTTTAATACAGAAAGGATTTTTTGTTTCAGTTGTCAGCTATAAAAACTCAAGCATGGGTTCAAAGAGTCAGGCCATATCCTTAAATTCATTTGTCACTAATAAAATTCTTTACACAGCTAGGGTGGATTTGAGACATAAACTTGAAGAGCAATTTATCTGAGTCACAACTACCACTGGTGATAAAGGAAAGTGAAAGAAAAGCATTTGACTTTCACATGTTATGTTGGGTGTGGCAGGAATTGCAGTTAGAAGAAGCTTAGTAAGTTGGAGAGTTTTATAAGGAATCAAAATGAGTTTACAATTCTTTTGTCCAGCTGTTCTTAGTAAAATCCTAAAGTATTTGCATTCTTGGAACAAAAGCAAGTTACAAACACTGCTGCAATTCATTTAGATTTCCATATTTGCCCTGGGCAGCACCATATGCAGTGAATCTCCTCCTGTAGTTAGGTAATTAGTTCTTACACCTATATAAGTTCAGAGGATCACTTTACCTTTCCTCTTTAGGGGTTTTTTTGGTGCCTTCTATCACTAATTTATTTTGAATGTTGAAGTGTTAATGAAGACTTGAAAAAAGTTCCTTAAGACTTGTTTATTTATTTTTTTTTAGAATGTAATGCAGGACACTAAAAAGTGTGGTTTAAGCAACACAACACATTTGCTCACAGCAAGTATCTTACAGTGACAAAATTTCTTCCCTTGCCCT
>WBND01000483.1:652444-665383 GCA_013398595.1 Tychaedon coryphoeus
AAAAAAAAAAAAAAAAAAGATAAAACAAGCTAAGTGTTCAATTGACAACTGTGTCTGAGGTCAAAAAAATAGTAGAAGCATCAAGGACTGATGTATTAGATTACATAGTTAGATATGGTTTCTTTTTGAATATGCAGTCACCATTATAGGAAACTTAGTGTGAAAAGTCACCATTGTTGGCAAGTGAATCCTATTTTAACAGATGAGTCAAATTATTTCTTACACCACTTTTAGGAGCAGAACAGACTTAATTGTTACAGGGAATAACAAAGATGCACACTAAAGTTTGTTTTTCATTCCTCCCCATTTCTACTCTCTCACAGAGGCTCTGAAGGGGAAATAAAGAGTTTATGCAGATTTCCCCTAAACTGAAGAAAGTGATATAGAAAAAGACACATTCTAATTACTACTTAAGGTGTTTCTTTCTTCAGCCTGAAAATTTCTCCAGAGGGATGGGGATGATGCAGAACTTTCTCAGGTTGGGAACTTAGATAAACCTCACAGCAATACAGAATCAGGATGAAAGGACTTTTGAATTCAACACCATGCCTTGGTTGAAGGAAGCCTTGTGCTCTGAGCCACGTGAAGATCCAGACAGTGTGAACTGCAACACAAACCATGGCAGCTACTTTACCTCAAAAGACCGAGGAGAAAGGGAATGAATAAAAAACTGGGAAGGAACCGCGTCATGTGGAAGCAAGGGACCTCAGTTCCAGCTCTGCCAGGTCTCATGACTCTGTTTTAGGTCTCTGATACTTCCTCAGCCCTAACAAATTATTCAGTGTTATGGCTCACGGAAGATTAAAGGAAGATGGACAAGGAACATCTTCCATTTCTGTTGTCGCAGGCTGCAAGGGGAAAAAGAAAAGTCTGTGGCTCAGAAACTCATGCACCTGTCTGAAGACAAGACTTTCTGGGCTCTGGCTCCTACTCTCCTTAGATTAATTTTAAACATTATCACCACAGAGTATTTATCTGAAAACAGTTGTGTTACAAAGTCAGACCAATACTAGCGGTATTTCCCCTCAGCTGGGGACAACAAGTAGGTTATCAATTCACACTGCTGTTGCCTGCCATCCCATTTTCTCCAGCCACATTCATGCTGCTGGTAAAAGCATCAGACCAACTTACTCCTCTTACTGAGGAGCAAGAGACAATCTGAGTATGGAAAGAGGACAAATACACTCAATGTGTTCACTACTGACAAATAAAAAAGTTAGAGGACACCTAGGGAAACAAATTTACTCTATGAGAACATGACTTGGCAAAGCTGGAGAACAGGTCTGGAAATGGCTAAGATGGATGATACAGAATTGGAAACTAACAAAAATGGCCTTATAGAAGTCACACAGAGATGGCCAGGGGAGGCAGGAGGATGGTCCTCACTTGGATCTCACTATGGGCAAGGACAGATTAATGAATGGAGAAGTTTGGAGGACAGAGTTAATTGAAGCAAAGGATTGATGTGTTTGGACAGACTATAAATTGGCAATGGTGAAAGAGAACTGATGGGGCTGATGATTAGAAGAAGGCTAGGGAATGAAAGATTTATGGACTGAGCAGTTTAGACAGATAGAGTATTACAGGTGAAACATTCCTATCCTATGGATATCTATTAAGTCTCTTGTAGATTGGAAGAAACATTTCATTGTATCTCCCTGCATGCTGGGAAAGGATTACTTGAGTCTTGTGAAATCTATGTGCTTTTTAACCTACAAGCTCAAGTACAGATCCTTGTTTTACAGTTCTTTCAAGGGCTTTAGGGTTATTTATTTTCCCTTTCTTTCCTACAGCTTTTTTTTTAAAGTCTATAATGCAATTGCTGGGGGTGACACATGGTGATTCTCTTTGTATTTCTGTTATGTGATGGATCATTTTGATGAATGTAGAAATCTGAAATTGTCTAAACTTTTCTTGAAGAGATTCTTTTCCCTATAATATGGCCAAGTATGTGTGCAAATCCACTCAAATTGCTTGAGTTTTCATGTTATGAATCACAGAAAGAGGTGGAAGGAATATTAGGTCATAAGTTTCCCCTGAACCTGGAACCAAGGGCTGAAATATTTTGCAAGGCTTTACTAATATGACTTCAAACAAAGTGTTGACAAAAAATGTTACCCAGAAACTTTAGTAGTGATATGCAAGTATTCCATTAATTTCCTCAAGAGAAGAAATGAAAATATGTAAAGTTCCTGATCTTGTATGATAATGAGGACATAGTTAAGGAAGTAACAAAGAAAATACAGAAATATATTAGTACAAGGGCATACGCTATACATATTAAAAAATAAAATTTACATTTCAAGACACAAAACAAGGCATCTGGAAAAGACATACAAATGGAAAAAGTAAAGCTTAAGCCCACTGTCTGAATCTTCATCTCTTTCTTTCAAAGCACAGGTTTGTACCTTCAGATGGATTTACACAATACACACAAAATTTCTGTCACCTGCTATCTGAGAGTCTAGGTCTGGCTTTAAAGCAAAGCAACATGAGGTTGCTACATGTTTCTGAGGACACAGAACACACTCAAAAGGGCAGGTGCAAAATTTGAGCAAACAAAAATCACAATGTCGTAATAATTGTCATCTTACCTAAAGGCTCATTTGCTTGATAGCTTATTCCACCACAGAAGCATCACAGTTTATGGAATTGCTCTCAAATAAAAGGTCTATAAAATATAAATTCCTTCTTTTCTCCCATCATTCTTCTTTCTTTCTTTCTCTTTTGTTTACACATTTACCTGTTGCCTCCTACAAGTTTGTTAAATTATGACACAGCAAACAAATCAGGGAATCCCAGACAGAAGAAGACAGACTTGAAAAGTCTCAGTTATACTTAATAATTTACACATGGGTAAAGCATATTGCATTGGCTTTTCTGTATACATTGAAATTTCCTATGGTTTCCTAGAAAAACGATAAAAATCTGTGCCTCCAAGGAATTTGCTTATATTGCTTAGGTTGAAGTTTGGTTGTGCACATATGCCTTGAAAAGTTACTTGAAGGAAATACTTTTTATGTATAAGATCCATGTGGTTTATGTTGCTTATTGTGGTCCAAACCCAGTTGCATCAGAGACAATATGAAAAGTCCACAAAGTAGAAAAAAAAGAAAGCAAGCCTGAAGAAAAAGAAGCTATGAAAAGCAACATAACTCAAATAGCCTCGCCTCTTTTGAAAAACCTATTGGGATGTCTTTGTCATCTTGCAGATGTCTTGTTGCAAAACTGGTTGAGTCCTACTTATTTCTCCAGTATTCATCTGGTCAACACTCAACACTGAGGATTCAATATTACCAAGGAAAGCAAGAGGAAGGGGTTGAAATTTTGTTTCGTTGACTGAAAAGTCAATCAACAATCACCAAGCTAAGCTGTTTCATGTTTCCACAGTGACACCCTTTATTTTTATGAGGATTCTTATGGAAATCAGTGCAGCTTCTAGGCAAGTGTCAGCAGTGATACCAAAAGTGCTTGCAGAAATCTGTTATCATAGAGAGTTGAGAAAAAATTGCTATACAATTTGCAGAAGTTTGACTGTGTTTGCTAGAAGATTGAAAACAATAAATTACTCTGAGAAGAATTACTCTAGAATAATTTTACTAGCTTTCTACTTTCTTTTTTTGCCCCTAATAACCAAAAGCTGTATCTCTTTCCACACTCCTACAAGCCTCTTCCTGACAGTGTAATGCCCCTGGAATGTACAGCAGTGCAAGATGTTAGGTAGAAGACACACATGCAGACAAATATAAAATGAATTAGGAAGAGCAGCATGTAGTAAAAGTCAGATGTGATGTTTGGAGATTAGCCTTACTACTCCATAATACAACCAGACATTGTCAAACTAATTTTTCTACAAACTCCATACAACAAAGGCTGCTTTTTCCTTAAGTGAAGAGGGTGAACTTCAGCTTAGTAAGAAACCTTCCAGTGTGCCACTTCTTGCCTATCAGTTGAACCCCAACATGTATCTACAATGCACACAAATTAGAGAAATGTCCCTTCTACCCACATATCTGTGAAACAGGGGTATGATACAAAACCCTTTTCCCTCAAAAGAAGAAAAAAAACCAAACCTCTAAAGATCTTCAGAAGATCTTCAATGTACTCAATACAACCAGCAACTTAAAACTTATTATTTTTATAACTAAAATGCGAAATTGAAATGAAAAACATCTTAACTCCATGTAAATCCATGTTTGAGCAATCAATTAACCCTAATACATCCCGATGAACATGAATGAAAGAAAAAACAAGCAAAAAAAATTGGATTTTGGTCTTGTTATAGGTAAAGTTAATTGCATCCTGAATTTTGTGTATGTTTTGCAGTTCTCTCTCTGTATGTCTTTTTATTTATTTATTTTTTTTTTAATACTTTCACACTCAGGTGTGGCAACATTCCTGCCGCCAGCCCTGCACCGAAGGAGTGCCCATTGGTGCATCCCCCGCGTGGCAGAACCGCGCAGGGACCGGGATGGGCCGGCCGAGAGCCTCCCCCAGCACCGGGACAGGGTTGGGTTCCCTCCAGGGGCGGCCAGGGCACGGTACCCTGGTCTGGCCGGGCCGGCACCGCGCCGAGCATCCTCCGCCAGGGCGATGCCCCTCGGGGCGGGGGCGACGCGGGTCTGCGGCACTGCAGCAGCGGGAGCAGCTGCTGCAGCGGAGCCGGAGACGACCTCCCTCCTTCTCCTCCTCCTCCTCCTCCTCCTCCTTCTTTCCCTTCTCCTCCTCCCCCCTCCCTCCCGCCGCGCACTCCCCTCCATTGTGCGGGATGCGGCCGCGCACCCGCGGGATGCGCATCCCCTCCGAGCGCCCCTGCGGACACACAGAGGCGCTCCCCCCGCCCGCGGCTGGCGCTGTCACATCCCCTCCGCTGCTGCTGCGCTTTCCACCTCGAAACACACCTACACGTATGCATATACACATGAACAAATATACACACGCATTTCCTCCCCTCCCGCGGAATTCCGCTCTCCGCCCCGCGCTTCCCGGCACTGCTCCTCGGCAGCGGCATCCCCGCCAGAAGGGAAAAGGTTACTGCCAGCACAGCGAAAACAAAGCCGGTGCTCCTCGCCCCTCTGCGAGGAGCGACCCGACAGAAGTTGCGGTGCGATGCCCCGCTCCGTCCCCCCGGGACAGCGGGAGAGGCGCTCCGAGATCGCCCGGGGCCGGCGGGCACGGCCGGGGATGCCGTGCGCTCAGCGGAAAAACTTCTTTGTTAATCACACCCGAGCCCCCGGGCGGCCAGAGGAGCGGGGGATGCAAATGCTCAGAGCCCCCGGCAACTTTTCCCGAGGAGGCGCACGCCGCCGGTGCCCGCACAGAAACTTGTTGGACCGCTGGCCCCGCGCTCGCCGCTCTCGCATCGCCGCTCCCGCGGTGACCTCTCCCGGCGCTCCGCGAAAGTGTCGCTGCCTCCCTCGCCCGGTGCCCTGCCCGGCAGCGGGAGCGGCCATCCCGTGCCTGCGGCTGCCCCCAACACCCCGGGATTTGGGGCACTCACCCGGCAGGATCTCAGAAAACTAGCGGTTCCATCATCCAGGCGGTCCTTCCCAACTTTCCTTGCACAGGGCGAGGACAGAGCTCCGTGTATTTATATGGAGAGGGAGAGCGAGGGAGAGAGAGAGAGAGAGAGAGGGAAGCGCGATGAAGTCGACAAGCTGTTCAGCAGACTTTTGAATAAAAGGGGGATGAAACCGGATTCTTCCCAGTATCAGGACCCTGGAAAAAAAAAAATCAAATCCTTCTCCGGAAAGGGGTTCTTTCGGCCCCGTTACTGTCGGGCGGCGGAGCGGGAGGCATGGCACACCAATAGAGCCCGGCAGCGGCCGCGATTGGCGGCGGCGGAGCCCCCCGGGTCCTACAGCCCCGGCAGCCACAAAGCGAGAGCTCGGGGCGGGCAGGGCTGGGCTGGGCTGGGCTGGGGGACGGCCGAGGGGCGAGTCCCGCGGAATTGATGCGGTACCACCCCATTGTGGTGCGTGCCGCAGCGCTCGAGCGGGAGAGAGGCACATTCTGGGAGGATGGCATGCCATCTCCCCTTCCCGGGCTGCTCTTGCAGGGCTATTGTGCGGTGTGGTGTGAGAAATGGGGCTGATTTTTAACAACAGGGCTTCATTTGTATACAGCCTTTTCTTTCTTTTTTTTTTTATTATTTTTTCTCCTTCTCCTGCACTGTCACAATTATCTGTCACGTTCCCTAATAATTACGTAGTTACTTCAGTAATCAATTATGCATTGAATTCCACTTACCTATGCTTTTTCTTACCCAAGTTATGGCTTTCCAAGGGCACATCTGCTCCTCTGTGCTGAGAGTAAACAAACATACTTTAAAATTAAGCAACTTACTCCTAATAAAAAGAGAATAAAAGAAAGAAAAAAAAAAGCAGTTATCAGGGTAAGTTTTCTCCCTTACAGAATACAAAGGCAGATAACTAATGATATTTAAATTATGGTCCATTTTTGGATGCAAGAAATTGTTGGGCTGGGGAAAAATACCCCTTTTAAAAATTCAGGCAGTGAAAAGAACGAAAAACAGATGCAGCTTTTATGTATCAACTGCTATATGGAGGGTGAATGGGAGATAATGACAGCATAGGTCAACATAAAGAGAAATGAAAGCAATGTAAGCACTCATATATGCAAGAGTATCACACATAGCTAAACTTCAGTTACTGCCTGTAGATAATATACTTTATATAATAAGCATACATTTAGATAATAACCATTAATAGGCTTAAATCTGTGTATGTAATGAAGTCTTTTAAATAGTGTATGAAGTCTATCTGGGAATAAAGCCTGCAATATATTGCAAAGTATGATGCTGTTGAAAGTCTAAATATGCCACTTGTCCTACGTAGAAGACTGGGAATCAACAACCAGAAGACAAAAGGTCCAATGCATAAAGTGTATTTTATATGGCAAGGTGCCTACAGTCTAGTTAATATAGATATTATAAATATTATTGACAAGTCGTACATAGAGCAAAGGGTTATTTGCCACTACCCACCATTTCACCAGGTATATACATAGAAAGAGACAAGATAAAACATGGAGGAAGATAGAGTGTTTAAACTGCACTTGGACTCTCAGGATCACTCTTTGAATGAAGTGCACAGCACATCTTGGAGCAGAGCAACAGAGAGGGCAGGAGGAAATCAGCATTTTGTGCATCAGTAGTAGGCACTGATGAAGGAAATGCTGATGAGTATGAGATCAAAATCAGTTCTTCAGTGCTGCAATTCAGATCTACCTCACACCTTGCATCTTTAAGAACTTGCATCATGTTGCAAGAATCCTCTAACTCTCTGTTCTTTGAGTTCCGTTGCTGTTCTGGTTTGGCTATTTAATTTTCAGATGAATGCTACAAAAAAGTAGCATTTCTGTTGTCAGAGAAGGTATACCAAAACAATTAATAAACAACTTCTATGAATGCACATCTTCAGTTATCTCTGTAGCTACACATATAATATCCTTTTCTTGTTAAATAGAAGAAATTTAAGTTTCAGTTAGGTTACTTAGAAAGCAGCTGCCTATTGTCCCCAATCCCCAACAATCAGTAAATATGAGTTGTAAAGGAAGATGTTGCTTGCAGTTTTGACCAAATACTGCTCCACTGTTTTGCCTTTGTTTCTCTTTAGCTCTCCTTGGAACAAATTGTGTTTACCTGAGAGTTCAAGATATGCCTCTCATAGTTTATTACTTCTCTTACACTTGCCATCATTAGCTTAAGATTTCTGATTAACATCAGTTTAAAAGATAACAGGCTCTGGGTTATTGTATTTTAAAAAGTAATGTGAAATCATGGGCAAATTTGAAAAAAAAGAGTGTATTAGTGTGGATGAAGGAGGCAATAACCAATGCTATCACAATTAAGAAATTGCCTTGTGAAGGAGAGAAATTACTATACCCACTGTAGAGCCTACAGAGATTAATGTAATATGGCTGTGAAACTGTTTTAATAGATAAATTGGGTGGGTGGTTAAACATCTGAGCGAGGATGATTACTTTGTAGTGAAACAAAACAAAGAGGAATAAATCACAAAGCTGCTCTATTACCACAATTAAAATGCAATTGCTTGATCAATTATCACTCCAGCTAATAGCTTGATGGAAGACGAGCAAATAAATAAAACATTATGCTAACCAAAGTTCTTTGAAACATAATAATAATACCTGTACACTTATATGCTCCTTGTTTGCATTCATTTATGCCTAATACATGTATAGAGCATTACACGACATAAGCAAGTCTGTACATAATGAGTTTAGGCATTCCTTTGTAGTTTAAGAGTAAACATCAATGATACATAATCATGATAATGAGTGCAGTGGGTAAAGATCCAACACCCATTTAGATAACTGCTACATTTCAGTATTTTCTAGATCTCTAAGAATCTTCTTGTTTTACATACGTATCAGCCAAAGGAGATTTGGGAGAATTTCCCTTTGGAATAGTTTCCATGGTCAGCATATGTGATGACACGTGTTGGTTTCCAGCTTGTCCTTGGAAAATGGCTGGAGTTTATGTGGATGTGGGGAGGCAGTAAAGCAAACTGTGACTGTCATATATCAGCATTACATTTTTATATCCGGTAATCAGCAAAGCGTGCATTCCTGTGCAGGGAGGTAAGTGGTAACATGGTTGTTTGTATGAAATAAAACCCAGGGTATAAAGGTAAATAGCTTGTAATGAGCACCTTGTGATAACCTGATCCAAAGTCAACAGCAATGACCAGAATTGTCCCCTTGACCCAAAGTCCTGTTCAAATATAATATTATCAAATATAATACTTGATTTTTCCATAGAAGCATTCATATAATATAGTTTAAATACATGGGGAACAAACATTTTGTAATGATTATTTAGCATGTGAAAAGAAAAAAACGAACATATATCTATTGATTAACTGCAACACATTGTGTCAGAAGTTGAGTAATAGATGAGAAAATGTTTCACAGGTATAAAACTGCAAGTAAATGGTGAGTAGTTCCTATATCCAGTTGTAGAGTTATATCTGGAGTTTCTTTTTAGCATTTTAATGCTTGTCTTATGCAAAAAGATTGCACATATTTACCAAATTTGCTTTGCCTTTCCCATGGCAAGAATAATCAGAAAACATGCAAGGCATAGGGACACATTTAAAGTGAGCAGCAAATATGTTGAAAATACATAGGTACTGATGGAGTGTGCTGATGAAAGAGTGGAATTTGTGCTCTCCCTAAAGCCATGAGATCTCATCAGGTCCCTTGTTTCCTGGTTTTGCCCCTAATATAGGTGGTGTCCACAAAAAATCCTTTCACTTCTATTCTTCCAGTTAATTTTTACTCTCGTTTATCTGTATTTGCTAGTTTATTTGGAGAAAAATCTGAGACACTTCTGCCATCTCATCACTTCTGACTGAAACAGTTTGAGTTTCTTTTAACTTTGCTATTCATAAAGGCAAGAGATGCCTATCAGAAAGACTCTACTGATGAAGGCAGAAATTCAGTGCAGAGAATTTTTGCAAGGAAAACTGTAGAATTGTCTCTGAAGAACAGCAATTTGAGTGGGAAATTGGACTTTGAAGTTCTCCTAGAATTCTGGGCTGAACCTTCTTCAAGCACCTTGCATTACCCAACATCAAGTACATCTATTGATTAAGATGTAGGAAGAAGGAAAGCGAATGAAGAAAATTTAGAATTACTAAAATGAGATTTCATAAAGAAATTGAAAAGCATCAGAGAAACAGGGAATCAGAGAATCAGAGAAAGGTTTGAGTTGGAAGAGGTGATAAAGATTATCTCTTTCCAACCCTCTGCCATGGAAAAGGATACCTTCCACTATCCCAGGTTGCTCAAGGGCCCATCCAGCCTGACCTTGAACACTTTCAGGGATGAGGAAATTATCTCAGCTTCTCTGGACAACGTGTGCCAGTGTCTCACCACCCTCACAGGGAAGAATTTCTCCCTCATAGCAAATCAAATACTCTCAGCTTGAAGGTATCCCCCCTTGTCATGTCATTACCTGCACAAATCTACATATATACAAAAATTACACTGTGTTGAACTGAAACATTTGTATATAGCTAAGAGTAGACAATAATGAAAAAATAAAAACTTTTTTACAGTAGAAGTGTAGGAAAGACAGTAGTAGGACTAAGGACTGATTTCATGAATTTCAGCTGGCATTGTCTTTGTTGGAGTGCATGAAGGATATAATTGAAGGGGAGCATTCAGCATCTCATCCCCTTACAGGATCACCTATGTAAATCCCCTTACAATACTTTTATTCCAAAGCCCAAAACACTTTCACTCTCATTTACATCTGTTATCAACAGCAAGGAATAGTTGCAGATCATAACTCGGTCTGCCTCCTACATTTTCAGATAGTAAGGTTTTTTGTTTGTTTGTTTGTTTGTTTGTTTTTGTTTATTGTTTGTTTGTTTGTTTGTTTTAATCTGGAGGAGAAATGAACAGTTTGGTTTTTTTGTTGTTGTTTGTTTTTTTTTCTGCTGTAGTTCTGTATTATGATGTGTTGAGATGTAATGTGAAATTGGATACTTGACCATTGGAAAGTCATTCTATATGCTACATGTTTAGTGTTTTTTCAAAACTTAAAAACAAATAAATATAGGAAAAACAAACACAAAGCCATGAGCTGTAGTGATGCATAAAGTCTGAAGGTTAAAGTGAGCTTGAAGTAAATGTGAAAAATAGGAAAGCTACATATATACACTTAGTGAGGGCTGCAGGGAAAAGATAGTGTCAGGAAAAAGCTAAATGAGTTAGTGCATTCCAAAAACTGTTGGAGAGGAAAAAAAATGTAAGTGTTTATTGGAGGAAAGTGAAGTGTGAGGGAGAAACTGCTGCTATTTCCAAATGAAGAGGAAAATAAAGACACTGGTGTCTTTAATTTTCTATATACTTTTTCCTTCTGATAAAGAAACCCAAAGGGTCATTCTGAAAATAATTTTAACAGAGCTTTCACCAAAAATTTAAAAAACATGCCTAAAAAAAATTAGATCTATGGAAGATATCAGTTCTATATTATATCACATTTGATATTAAGAGATAAAACATAGTAAGATACAGTAATACAATAACTAGACTCACTGATGCAGCTGGCAGTGAGCAGACATATTGAAGACCATAGACCTTCACATCCATAGGCATTGACAGCTTCAGCAACATGAGAACGTGCATTTTGGTTTGAAACATGAACTTGGAAAAGTGCTTCCTAAGTCATCAAGTCTTCCTTCCAACACTTGAGGAAACCTTGAAAATTTTTCTCCAACATAAAGTATACTACAGTAAGTTGAAATAGCAAACTCAAACAGTGCAATTCCTCTTTATGTGACATAGGTAATGCTGGTTTCAATATACACTGAAACACCAGCATAGAAAGCATATACAATATCCCCTATAGTAGCACAAAGCTTCAGGTGTACATAAGATTTTGAGCTGTTGCAGACATCTGAATCTCAAGATTAGTGTCCCCTGAGGAGTGTGTAGGGCTGCTGGGCATGGAGCAGTGGGTACCAGGATTGTAATCACTCCATGCTCCTCAGGAGTGCACAAATCTCTTGCTGCCAGTGCTAACAAACAAATGTGGTCCTTCAACAAAACCTGGGCTCTTGCTGAAGCAGCAAGAGATGTGAAAAGGGTGGCAGCTCTAGATGTTTTCTCTCTGTTATTTTTACGCTTGCTTACGCTGAGGGAGGCCAAGCAGGTTGAGCTGTTTGCACTCGTGCACCCTGGAAATCAATGATTTGTAAAGGATGACTCACCCCAGCCACACTCCATCCCATTTGAAAGGTCTTTGAGTGTGTATGGCTGGAGAGATTTTTGTCAGGAACTCAATATAACACTTAAAAAGTTAGTGAAGTGCTTTGTTTTTCCGTTTGTGTGTGGATGTATCAAGGGGCTGGAATACAAAGTAATTATGTCAGCAAGTTTACTGTTGCGTATAAATTAAAGTCCTATCTTGTTTCAGATCCTTGTTGCTCAGAAGTAGAGAAAAAATGGGAAGATTTTCATTAAAACTATCAGAAATTTAGAAGGCAGTTTGATTCACCAATGTAAGTGTTTAACTCCTGGGCAATAATATTTTCTTAAGGCAATATTTTGGGGAGAGAATTGAGAATTTAACTAACAAAAAGGAACATATTTTTTAGGGAAACACTGATTTCCTATTAAACACAAACTCTAGAAAAGCCAAAAAAGTCAACTGAATCCTTAAACTCACAGGCACTACTCCTGTAGGAGGGAATAACTCATTCTGGTTGAGGTGAAGTTAACTTAGCTAAACTAGTTCAATCTAATTTATGTTAATTTACTTAAACTGGCAAATGGACTTCATTTTCTAAGGTATTTCTGAGGCATGAAAACACTATGAAAACAGTGGGAGGCAAGGATAAAAACTGGAAAAAACAAAGACAAGGAAAGAAACCAACATGTTAAGCTGGACTTTGAATATGTTTTAAAGGATGAAAATGAGCAATAAAATATCTGGAAGGGTTCCCAGGAATTAGGCTTGTTAGATGATGAAATAGGAAAAAACTTAAAAACTTTAAAAAAACCTTAAACACCTGACAAGGGTTTCTTTATTGACATATTTGTGATTATTCTGCAAAAATCATTGAATAAGTGTTTGACAGGAAGCAATTCTATATTTGTACAGAGTTTTTGTAAAGTGACTACTCGAGAGTTATATCTTGTGTGACTCAAATAATTTTTCTTTTTGCTTTTGAAATGTTTTTTTTTCCTAAAATATTGTGTTTTATAGCAATTTAGATTTTAAATTTAATCTTTAAATTTTTATGTCTATTGTAAGTGATGGTTTGGAGGGGGCCCTCAAATTTATTTTGTAATGCTCCCTCACTTGTCATCCTTGGCTTGTACCTTGGAGAAAGTAATGTTTTTTAGGAAACATTAAATCCAGTTTGCAATAATAAAAAAAAA